>JAIGNY010004591.1:0-40000 GCA_020152595.1 Chiridota heheva
AATATACAGAGTGTAGGGGTGCACCGGAACTTCTTAATAAAAGTAACTGGCCGGAACTGGTGGATTTGCTTCAAGAAAATTGCACTATGGTTTTTGAATAGTAGTATCCAATTAGGTGGAGCAATAGGACACCTTAACTTCATGAGAGGCACTTTTTATGTAAAAAAGTAACTCTGGGGTCTTTTCTTCATCACATACTGACAGCTTATGGGACGGGGTACCGGGATTGCCGACTTTAGGAAATAATCAATATCAGTGTTGGAACTATTATATCTACTTGTACATGTAGATGTTGTGACTCTCATTACTTTGCATTTGACAGGATGGAATCTGAGAAGCCATTTGGAAGACCAATCTTGAAGGGCATCTACACTGTAGGTCGTTTTGTTGTCCCTGCATGTAATTGGTCTGTATACTTTGGTGTTTTCCACAAACATAAGTAAAAGGGGAAACCACACCGGGAGATCGTTTATATAAATTACTAGTGATGAGCCGACGTCCGATATAAATATCGGTATGAGCCAATATCGGTCTGATTTTAACGAATCGGCCAATAATGTTTCCTAAATCTTGCATCTATTTTTGTTGATTACGTCAACATTGTTCTGTTCTAACTTCTACTGACAATTCAGTCGTTCGTAGTAAAACATGATTTATTGCATTACGCAAACAACCAATCCGAATGGTTTCAGAGTTTTGATTGATAAAATAAGAAAATTTATAAAGTTACAAAGTGTTGTGGGCGGAGTTACTTCCGTGTAATCTTCAGAACGGCTGATTGCAAAATTGCGTAGTGTGAGTGAAACCATTAATTTTGCGTTATTTTTCACAATTTTGTACTTATGGATGTAAGTTATGGTTTCTGGAACAGGTAACGAAACCTCTAGCTCCAGCTACAGATTAACATTCACAGATTAATTGTTAGTTGCTAGCGGCATCACAATCAAACATAATTAATTAGGTTGTCTTTCCAAAAACAAATCTAGGCGATATTTGAAGCAATTCAGGCTAGGTAAAAAGATAACATTGTTAGGTAAAGAGTTCCAGTTTAAGACTACATGTAGGCCTACACAGATTCTGAAAAAATTCTTTTGAAGATTGGTATTAGCTCGAAAAAGGTACAATTGCTAGTAATTTCCTCTTGTGGTATAATTGGAGTGTATATTTAAGAATGAAGAAACTCTACTAGACCTACTGTATCAAATTCCGCTCAAATGTTTGTATGTTTCAATCATATCACCCCTGCTGCTATATTCAGCATCTCTGGGTCTGCTAACTTCAGCAACCTCAGGCTCCAAATCAATATTATAGGCCTAACAATATTTACTTCATACTTTTTGCTGGAACTCAATAGGCAGGCTAGGTCTAGGCAGTTTACATTATCACTTACGTGTATCAGGCTACAGTACAAGCATGTTGGAATATTGGAAATGTTTCGAATTCGTCCCCTCAATTGATCTTACTGTGTTGTTGGGTTGCATTAGTTTAACCATATAATAACTAGCCTAACATTTTAATTTTTGAGGGGAGTAATAGAAGATATGGCCGAATATTTAACAATTCATCGAAAACCAGACGCTTTTTTTAATATAAACACTTACCTTGGAACTGTTTTCGACATTATTGATCTTACTAAATTTTAGGACAGGAGTTCAACGACGTATCCCGGATATTGATGCTGTAAAAGTGTAATCGTTCTTTACATACAGAGTTCTGTCAATTTGTGTCGCTAAAAATTTACCGCTCTTTTACGTAATCACGTGATGTACAATGTGACTAATAATTTCTTTATTGTCAGCCGGGTTGACCAGCAAGTCAGGTCCCAAAGCGTTTATAATTCATAATATTTATTGCAGGACTAGATTAGATTAGAGCGTGGCCGAAATAAAGCTGATCAGGCAACTTCTAAGCTTATGTCGAGAAGGCATTTCTACAAAGATATATCGTCGACCAGGGAAAACCAGTCTATATGACTATACTTTAGCAACACTTGACCAGATTGTGTTTACAATGTAGGCATTTAGGAAAAAAGTGTGGCATTTTAATTTTATTACTGGTGTAAGTGGAATTTCAACATTTTGGCAATATTTTGGCTCAGATTGTGAAACTACTGAAATTGATTTTTTTTATTTTGTTTTAAAGATTTTGTGCCATCGAATTGTCTTGACAAATTCCCAAAACTTGAAAACAAGCAAAAGATCACACAAGTTACAATTTGTGCAGCTGCAAACACTGATTTGGATGGTGCGCAGCTGCGCGGAATTGCGTGGCTTTTTTGCAAAATTATTAAAAGATTTCCAGTTTTGTTCCCTAGGAGGAAAGTTTTGAACATTTTTTACAGGGAATGGATTGCCAAGGAATTTTTCTTCCCATTTCTAAGTTTTATGACCCAAAATGCAAGTCTTTAAATAAGAATCCAAATTCAACAAAAATAATTAGGTATTTCCTATAACATAAATGACCCCTATGGTTGTCATTTCAAGTGTGGACTATAGTATAAGTGGGCCAAAGTTAGTGTAATTGTATGTTTTTCCTTCTTCGACAAAAGATAACAAACTCATCATTTCAGCTGTTAAGTAACTAATTTCACTGTTTTTAAAGACAGGGATGGGCTTCAAACAATATACAGAATAAGGTAAAACATCAGTACGAGGGAGAGTGCACTTCTGTTCACTGAAGGTATACCCCCTCCATGATCTTGAAGGTGGAGTCGTTGTTGGTTTTGAGGGACAAAAGAGTCCTTCTTTTCTTTTTATAAATGCTTAAAATTTAAGGATAGGATGCCAAGTACTATCATAAACTTGTCCTTCCTCTGCATGTGTAATCTTAGTGGAGTAAACAACTTGTCCTTTGTTTGCAGGCATAATTGTACTCGTAGTGCGCAAAAACGATGCAGCGTGAAGAATATTTTTTAGGGACTTCGACTATACCTGTGCGGGCGTAGTGAATACTTTGAATTATGTGTTATGAGTCTTCACACAAGCTGTGCGATGGTACTGGCAGGAGTAGGCCTACTGTAGGCTACTATCGTTAGGCTTAGATATAGGTACAATTTCGAGTCCGACTCAAAAATATATACTTCAGAGTTTTGCGGGGTATTCGTAACCATGCCGATATTTCTGATAACGAAAACAATTAGCCTACTAACGTTAGGCAAATGCCCTTTCTTTGCAAACAAAAAAATATTTCAATTTATTACTTAGGCCTAGCTGCAAGAACTTTGAACTAAACATCTTAGATCTAGCCTATGATTTTATGAATGTCCTAACGTTAGACACCTACCCCCAGGCTCCAGTCCTGACTTCCAATTTCTTATTTTCTTCAAGTTGAGGTTCTAAGTTAGACCTATCGAGTGTTAAACTAGCATTACAGCCCAAGTTCAGTAACATAATAGACTACAGTAATATAATAACGTACTATACTACTAAAGACTAGCACGGCACTGATGTGGCCCAAGGTTAATGGTCCCTAGTATTCTGCTACTGTATCACAGTCAACGACGTCGGGCTAGTTGCTATGAACTGCAACCAAGAAAAAATACAATTAACTACTGACAACTAGGCATACTTTCATATACCTATTTAAAAAACTTAAAACATAAATCTTACTCACTTCTTTCTTGATTTGAAACAACATTGAATTCCCACCATAAAATGGGTTATTGTCCTTTTGCAGGTAGTGATTGTACGGTGATCAAAGTCAAACAGTGCGATGGCTCATGTGCATGCAAAATAGGTGAAGTTTGGGGAAAAAGTTACACTCATGGATCAGCAAGATTTTCAAATTTTTCAGACATCCATTGTTAAGAGTAGGCATCCAGGGTTGAGAGTTTGTCCTTGAAACGGGATAGAAATGTCACTGGCAGATTGATTCCGTCCGTGTTTCAAGAAGCGCTTTCTTGATATGTTCCCTTGGAGATTTACTTCAAAGTTGGCTACCACTTACCATCTTTATATGGCCCGTTTTAGCCTTCATATTTGATAGTTTGTTTCTTGAAGGTCTGCATGCCGAAGCAGAAGCAGCATAAACAGTTATTTTAAATTAATCAAAAACAACATGACAATCGCCTGTGCCGCACATAGAATCCTTTTTTCAGGAAATATGACATAAAATGTATCATATAGAACTAATTACCCGACCTCTGACCCTCTAGATGCAGTGGCCATCGTATTTGCAGTACAACTTCACATAACCATATGCAATCCCACTATGTACCAACCTAACTGCCTAATAGCAAAAATGATTTGACATACCTTTGCCCTTTAAAGTCCATCTATCGTGAATAAAATATGGCGGCGTACATTTGATTCCAAAACAATTCCGATTGACCTATTCATGTAATGTCTTATTCTATATTTGTGTTTCGACCAATCAAAATACACGACTTGAAATCTACTGCTTATACGTTAGATACAATAACTGGCCTTCAAGGGATAAGTCCAATCATCGGGATACTACTTACATCAACTTTCAGCCCACAAAGCTCTTACCCTTATGCACATGACGTCACCGACGAATATGCGATCCTCTAAGGATAAACTGAGGCTGAAAAATATGCACTGATAGGTAAATATCGGTTCCGCGCAGTGCGCACCTGAAAATGAAACGTGTATGCGCTTAGCTTTAGTAAAGCGCTCACACCACAGATATATAATAAGGTAGATACCAAACTTTGACGTCAGAGTGAGGAAAACTGGGTTCTCATTAAAACATGCATACACCGTGCGCATATGCACTTATCGGCATCGGATATTCATATATAGAAGTCTACTCAGTCGCAAGTGCGAGTAGACTTACTCTTCCTTAATTTAGGATTCATTTTTGATTAAAAATGCAGTAAATGCCCGACAAAAAAATGATTATTGTATCTTGATTATGTTTTTATTACCAAATAATAGAAAATAAACGGAATTTCCAAGTCAAATATTTACAGCGCTTGTCTACCTAAACAGCTGACTGATCAGCTGATTTTCTGGGTGTTGTAGTGCGTTATTACATGTGTACTGGTACCACGTATACATCTACGGAACAGTTTGTTGATGATTTTAACGTTCGCTTGAGTAAATTCATGATATCAATCATAAGTATCCCGTGTACAGATGAATAGAGATGTTAGTAATATAAGCCTGCCTTACAAAGGTCTTAAATGAGAGCCGGAGGTGGCAACGTCACGTCACATGTGACTTAGCCTGCATGCGCCTATGATTTGTATGGCCAGTGCAGTGGCAGTACCTAGGCTAGTTTCGGGAAGCAACTGTCGCTCAGCTTGCCTTCAGCTTCTTTAATTAAGATACCATCGCTATGCTCTCCGGTTTCAAGCATGGCCTACTTTATCATAACAGTCATTTGCCAATGCTTTTTGAATAATTTGTTATAGTTTTTATCTGTGTTGGCCAATTCGTTCAATTATTCGTGAGATATGGTCCCCGATTTCCATGTTGGGGGGCCTAAGCAGTAACAAGACTTGTGCATGTTTAGGCCTAACAGTTTCCTATCAAGCACTGCTTTCGCCTAGCATGACAAGCCATATGCATTTTATTCTTCAAAAATCATCTTTTTATGTTTGTCACGCCGCTTGCAGAAAAACAAACAGCGCATTACCAGCATTCAGTGTTAATGTATACAGAGTAGGCCTAGCAAAAGCCTTTATTAAGTTGTGGTTAAGGTACAGCTAAATTACAGTATACCTTTGTCAAAAAGCCTGAGAAGTTTGTTTTTTCTTTTTCAGTGTATGGTAAATGCCATAGCTTCTGGTTAATGTGTGTCATTCCTTGGGATCACTGTCAATGTCTTCAACTACATGTCATATTTAGGTCTACATGCTCTGGCTCACCAGAAACAAACCTAGACTCTTAGAGTGATAGTAAAATACTTGTACATGCAAGAAAAATCTACCTGAAGTCACTGATACATTATTAAAAGAAATAGTTTAGTTTCCATATAGCCCATGGATTATCAAATTATGAGGAAAGTTGCTCAGTATCTCCTAGGGGAAAAAATATTCTAAAAACAAATTTGTGCTAGAGCTTGTGGTATTCACCTATCAAGTTGAATGGTTTTCTTCTATTGATTTACTGCATATTAATTTAGAATAATCAGCTAAAGATAAGAAGTGGGCTCACTTCATAATACTAAAAGTATATTAAAAAAATCAACTTCAAATACAACATGTAGGCTGACTTGTGAGAAGGTTAACAAATAGTCTTTCCTAGATGACAAAAATTGACAGTGCCACATAATGGGATTTAATTGTCACATTTTTTACAAATAAAAACAAAATGACATAGAAATAATATAATGACCAATTTCAAACGGTATCTTTCACATTTGAATAATCATTTTAATGACATTTTCAAAGTTACCAGTATCTTGCACATTTAATCATTTTCATAGCCTTCAATATCTGGTTCCTTCTCACCTACCACTTCAGTTTAGCAGTCCATGGAAAGGCTGAATCAATTAATCATAGGTGAGAGTCTCATTCAAAACATTTAAAAAAATTATATGAACTAATCATTTTCCACCAAGTACAGTTTTAGATTAGATCATGATCCTCCTGACTACATAGCTCATGAAGATTCTTATAAACTAATAAAGCTAATTAATCCTCTGATTGTACAAGACAGGTTGGTCATAATGCGATATCCCTCATGACATGTTCCTTCCATCTCACTGTTCTTCTGTATAGTTGTGCATCCCCATTCCCTTCATTGCAGGGCTTCTAATACCTTATCCACATTTTGCCAAAACCAAACTAAGCTTATGACAAATATGACGATGAACCACTTTTTTAAACGACAATGGACATCTAGCAAATTTAAGATATGAAAGAGCATGGAATCCTGAGAATATTTTTTTAATTTTGTAAAGGGCTTATTAAATTTTCAAATTATGACTAAATAGTTTCAAGATTTGTTAATTTGTGCAGAATTTGTGATATACGAAGAGGAACACATCTCAAAAGCTTTATGTAATTCTTTAAGTTTTGTTCTTCAAATTCAGCTACTTGTTAATTTCAGAATGTCTTATTCTAGATGCATGATTCGGGATGTGATCAAGTTCCAACACTTTTGCTCCAAGTCCAATGCTATATTTCAAACTACATTGACAGAGAAAAAAAAAAAAACAGTTTTTGCAAAAGGCAATAAAGAATCCTTCCCCTATTGATGTCACAGATTATGGTGAAATAACAGCTGAAAATTAAAAATGCAGTAAATTGGTAAATTTTTAACCAATTTTAATGAATATTTTTGCTATTTTAAGAGTTTACATCATATTTTAAGCCAATGGTGCCTCTAGATGTTCATAGTCCTTTAAAATTGATTTGGTTACTAATTCAAAATCTGTTTATTCTCTTTTGAATTTGTAGCCAAGATTAATATGCTTCCATTAAGGTTCATCTAAATTGGATGCACACCTTCATTTACTCACATTCAATATAAGCAGTTGAATTATAATTTGTGGCTGTCAAAGTAAATAAGTTTTAATTTCATGCGCTCCATGGTATACACAAACTGTGAAGTAATGTCATCTATTTTTTTAGTTTGTTACATTAATTGTATATGTTATTTTTGTACAGCTTGTAAGGGCATTCACAGCCTCATAGAGATATACTTCAACCACATTTGGATTTGACATTATGGTTAACAAGCATTCTGTTTCATAGAAAGATACTGGGGAGGGAGGGGGGGGGGACTTCTTACTAAATGTGGTACTTATGTGCAACCCATCAACTGAAAACTACACTCTAAAAAAAGAATGGTCAAATTTGACCACAATATGGTCAAAATTTGACCAAGTGAGGAGTGAATTATGCACCGAATCATATGTGGTCAAATTTGATCAAGTTAGCATGGTCAATAATTTTGACCAAGTCATCTTGGTCAAATTAACCACATATGGATCGGTGCATAATTCACTCCTCACTTGGACAAATTTGACCATTAACACTTGAACAATCTGTTAATCACTGCAGTTTGGTCAAATCTTCTGACCATTTTGTGGTCAAATTAACTACAGAAATGGCTCCAGTTGACTTAATCCTTGGTCAAATTAAAATACTGTTCTACAAAAAAACCCCAATAACAACACAATGTTTCAGTTTGGAATTGTTTAATTTCATAAAATTCCTGGGTAACCGTTAACGATACAATAATGGTTTCCTCCATAATACAGATAAGAGAGAAATGAAAATATTACGTCTACTTTAAAAGATGTGCAAATTAAGATCTTCTGAGTACTCCATTGAATCTGAAATTCAAGGCAGATGAGCATGTCAAGTTGTCAGCATCGGAAATGATTAGTAACTTTTATATCAATATCTGGTGATAATTATCAACTATGTCCAACTTGCCATAAACTATGATTCAAACATCAAAACAAAGTTTCTATTCCAACTTAACTGACGATTTGTTTATAAAGCCTTGTGAAACTATCTTTAAAATGTAGTAAAATAAAAAGAGTCCGGTACAAACATAAATGGTTGCAATAAACTGGGCCTCAAGTTACAACGTATTGATATTTCATGAATTTTAAAAGACTTTAGAAGTTTTCTAATTTTACCTATACATGTTGAGATATTCACACAACAACAAAATTATTCAAAATATAAGTTAGTCTACTCTCATGTATGAAATTGTCTGTTGTAAAATTGTCATATCTCTTCAGGCCAAATGCAAGCAAGTGTCATACTTTTTTTATATTGTATAAAACTAATCATTAGCTGGTCCTGTCCTTAAAAACATAAACACTCAGACCCGATGTCAAAGTTAAGCAGATCGGGCCAGACATTTCCCTATCATTTTTCTATCTTTTTCCTTATTTTGAAACCACAAGCAATTAAGCTCAGATTGTGTTCAAAGATAATTCCACACAGTAAATACAGTTCATAAAAGTTCACACAGTAGTTGTAACTACTTCTGGCAATAAGGGAACCATTGTTTTCTTTGATAACTCTAACTGACCTTTTAGTTAAACAAGATGCTTCATTACATGCATGCCATATGAACTGTCAATCATTTAGCAAGAGGTTTATTTTAGGGAGGATAATTGGTTATATTAGTCACTATATTTAGGTTTGTGATTTGGACTGGCTGGAACAGAATTCTAAGGAGAGCTACAGCTAATGTCAGTGTCTTCTTAAAATGGCATTACATTATTCTGCAATTGACATCACATTCTAAGAAAGCCTTCATTTTCTGTAAAATTGTACCCTAAAAAAAACAACTGCCTGGACATGTGCATAACAATTTCTATGTGATTAAATAAACATAAAAATCTTAGCAGTTCAGTCTTTATCATTTCCAAGCTAACACTTTTAGTTCTTTAATAACACATAATAAATGTTTTGAATTGATTTTTTACGCATAACACAATTTGACTGTCATAAAGATTAAAATTGTTTCAAATGACTGAGAGAGCCATGCATGGCAGAGGATAAAAACCAATGGGCTTACTTAATATGTGGATCTCCCTGGTCATACTGTAAATACAACCTTACATACAAATTTGCATATTAAGACTACAACATCAAAAGATCTGTATGTTCCATGGATGCATAGCAATTTGTATACTGATTGAAATAGCTCTAAAATCTTAGCACATTAATTTTTGTTAATTTGAAAAATAGCATACAGTTTTGAAACTTTTTTCACTCTATAGGAACAGTCCACTGTCCACCCAGTCCAACATCAAAAAATCTTTGTGTAATTCTTTCAGTTTATTTCCCACTTTACTATCCATTAAAATTATCAGAAGCCTATTCCTTTAAAGAATTCGATGGAAGGTATGGTAAGCACTCAAATTTACTGCAACTTTTACAAAAGAATAATGCTAAGAATGTAAAAAAGAACAATTTACATAAGAAAATACCAGCGGCACCAATACAGCAAAATCTATAATTATAGCACACTGCAGAGCATATACATCTGTCCCTCTTCATTCCCCACCGGAATACAATCTTTCTCAGAAACCCTCGATTCAACAAGTTGTAACCCCAAACAATCTATTTCTCACTGTGGATCTGTATTGCCATTTACATTCTAAACACTTGAGGATCATCACGATTTTCAGTGTAATTCAGGCTAAGTATTCATTGTTTGAGCTATACAAGGTAGATTCACATTCCATCATTTTCATTCATGGCATTTCATTTTCATTGATACCAGAAAGCACTTGATTTTCTTTGAGTGCAGATAATGAAGTGCTAAATAGTCCAGCATTGATCACAGATTGTAAGGATTTGAAATTGTCCTCCTCTGAGGGCTCTTCATGAAAGGGATTTTGAAGAGTCAGATTCTATCATGGCATCTTTTTCTTCTGGAAATCTTTAATTTCCGAAAAATCTTCTCCAATTTGCTTCAATTTTCCGGAATTCATTTTCAGTTTTCACGAAATTTGCTTCAATTTTCGTAAAATTTCCTTTATTTTCGGGATATCTTCTTCGTATTCAGAAAATTTGCAACAACTCTTGTGAAGTTGCCTTAATTTTTGTGAAATTGTCTTTTTTGGAGAGAAATTTTCATCAATTTTCGGTACATTTCCTTTAATTTTTGTGATATCTCCTTAATATCTGGAAAATTGTCTTCATTTGGGAAATTATCAGGAAATTTGCTTCAATTTTTGTGAAATGTCCTCAATCAGTTTTCAGGAAACCCAAATTTTTAATAATTTTATGACTTTCTTTCCCCCTTACAAATAGTTTTACTATGATAAGAGACTTCTACATTTGTGTAGGTTTGTTAGGACAAATATCAAATCTGGCCTCCGAATGTCAAATATCTTCCTACGTCGCTGATATATGTACCTCACATACGGACTTCCCTCCACCCCAAGATCGAGATAATAGTAATAGAGAAAGGACAACAAGTTCATGAACAAAATTGATGTGCCAATACATGGCAAGACCTTAAGCGTTTCTCTTGAATTAATCAAATGCCATTTATAAGTGCTAATTTGCACTTATGGAAAAAGAAAACAATACAAGAAAGGCCCTTTATGAAAATGCATTTTTATTTTTACATATAGCAATTTCTACTGGTTTAAATATGATTAAAATCAGAAACATGCAAATGCAAATTGATGACAGATTTAAAAATGCTGTATAATGATTAAAATTTACCCAATCTTGATGATATTATTTGCTCCTATAACGGTTTTTAATATATTCTTAAGCAATTTAGGTAATGTTGCCTCTACACGTCCATAGACATTAAATTTCATCAATAATTTTTAATTGTTCTAAATATTTATTTATTGTCATTTTCTTAACAGATGCTGATCTAGCCTAGCCTATGAAGTGCGGTAATATCTCATGAAATACCAATACAGCTCCAAAGAATATGTTGAAGGGTAGACCAACAGTGGTTATTAGAATAGAGTGGAATTTTGTTGCTAGAGTAATCCATTACTGAAGGTACACAGAGGATCGTTCTAAGTACATTAGGGATTGATGCGATTTGTATCAAGAAGAACTTTCATGTATTGTTGAAGAATTTTAGCTGAATAAGTTTAAAATCCACTGTAAATGGAAACAAAATTCCCATTTTAATATATTATGCAGGTGTATGAACATTTAAAAGGCAACATTAACTAAATTGATTTATAAATGGTTTAAAAATTATCACAAAATCAATAAAGAAATTGACCGTTTTGCAGCTTTTTGAATTTTTAGACATAAAAATATAAACTTTTATGTTACAGGTAATTTTATGTTTTCGCCTCCGTTTGTTCGTCTGTTTGTTATCAAGATATCTCAAGAACTGATAATTGGATTCTCATCAAATTTGATGTGTGGTTTTGTTACTGCTTAAGGAAGAAGTAATTACAATTTGAGGCATATTAAAATAGGGAAAGAGTGAAGATGGGGGAGGGTGGGGACAATTTATCTGTCATCAAGATTTCTCAAGAACTGATGATTGGATTTGGATCAAAATTTGTGTAGTTTTATTGCTGCTTTAGACTGTAAGAAAGATGTGATTAAAATTAAAACTTGGGACGTATTGGAGTAGGAGAAGGGCAAAAAGTGAGGGGTGGAGATGTTTAAGGGTGAGTTTGTTTGTAATCTGGTGCTTTCCGCCGCTGGTGCTTTCCGCCGCTGGTGCTTTCCGCTCCTGGTGCTTTCCGCTCTTGGTAATTTCCGCCCTTGGTAATTTCCGCCCTGGCTGAAAGCACCAGTCGTTTTTATACTGGGATATGCACCAACATTTTTAGGTAACAATTATTCTTTATATAATTTCTTTTTTATAACTTAAGCTATGGAAGTACAACTCTACACGCTTGAAATGAAAGAACTTTACCCATGGTGTTTTGAAGAAGATGAGGTATGTTGAAGCCCACTAAGTTGTGGGTTTATTCCAGGTAAACAACAATTTCAAATTGCAGGATCTGCTAAATTTGTTGAAAATATGAATTGAAAAATGAAAACAGCAACAAATCAGAGAGGCAGTTACAAATAAGTGACCATTTTACACAATTTCAATTTCAGACCTTATTATTTAATTGTTTTCATGCAAATTTATGTCAACAGCAGGGTACACATGTATGTTTAGTGCCTATTGCTACTAGAGTAAATAAGCTTAAACCAGAACACACATGTGCAATTATGAAAATTTATATCAACATTTTCTATTGCTTACATTCATTGCACTTTTCACTGATGGTGAAATTCCACAAAATCTGTATCATATTTGTGAAAAAGTAACCAAACAAAGTATACTTGAAATGCAATACCCATGAATTTTTTTAAAGATTTACTCGCAATTATCGGTATACTGATTTCAGTACTAAAAGCACAAAACACCATATTTTGGAGCAATTTGAAAAACCCTGAAAATGTTTCCTATAATTTATTTGTAAGTAAAATTACCCAGGGCCTTGCCCAAGTTTTAGGCATATATGTGACACAGCTCGCACTTGATATGGCAACTACCTGTATGGAGTTATTATTATTATTATCATTATTATTATCTTTATTAATTATTTTTGTTTATCAAGAGAGCAAGTATTATTTTTTCCTCCTCGAGCTTCATGACTCTTTTTTTTTCTCCAAGCTTTCACATCTTTCGTTTAGCACATTGTTCAAAACTAAGGAAAATACCTTCATTACTGTCATGGCTACAACTTTTCCACTTCCATTCGATATGTTCACTACGCCGTTTTCGAAATGTAATAAAAAAACAACAATAAAGCTATGTTTTTAGACGCGAAACGGCCATTTTGAAAATTCAAATGTTTTTCAACACAATGATTTTTAATATTTCAAGTACATCAATTAGAAACTATGACATTTTAACGCAACATCTGAACAATAGGGTTGCATGACTTTAATATTCTCCTTGTTATAAATGTTCCTATTAACGGCTTCTTCTTCTTCTTCTTCTTCTTCTCTTCTTGTTCTTGTTCTTCTTGTTCTTCTTGTTTTTCTTGTTCTTCTTGTTCTTCTTGTTCTTCTTGTTCTTCTTCTTGTTCTTCTTCTTGTTCTTGTTCTTCTTGTTCTTCTTGTTCTTGTTCTTCTTCTTCTTGTTCTTCTTCTTCTTCTTCTTCTTCTTCTTCTTCTTCTTCTTCTTCTTCTTCTTCTTCTTCTTCTTCTTCTTCTTCTTCTTCTTCTTCTTCTTCTTCTTCTTCTTCTTCTTCTTCTTCTTCTTCTTCTTCTTCTTCTTCTTCTTCTTCTTCTTCTTTTTCTTCTTCTTCTTCTTCTTCTTCTTCTTCTTCTTCTTCTTCTTCTTCTTCTTCTTGTTCTTCTTCTTGTTCTTCTTCTTCTTCTTCTTCTTCTTCTTCTTCTTCTTCTTCTTCTTCTTCTTTTTCTTGTTCTTGTTCTTGTTCTTGTTCTTCTTCTTCTTCTTCTTTTTCTTCTACTCCTTCTTCTTCTTCTTCTTCTTCTTCTTCTTCTTCTTCTTCTTCTTCTTCTTCTTCTTCTTCTTCTTCTTCCTCTTGTTCTTCTTGTTCTTCTTCTTCTTCTTCTTTTCTTCTTCTCCTTCTTCTTCTTCTTCTTCTTCTTCTTCTTCTTCTTCTTCTTCTTCTTCTTCTTCTTCTTCTTCTTCTTCTTCTTCTTCTTCTTCTTCTTCTTCTTCTTCTTCTTCTTCTTCTTCTTCTTCTTCTTCTTCTTCTTCTTCTTCTTCTTCTTCTTCTTCTTCTTCTTCTTCTTCTTCTTCTTCTTCTTCTTCTTCTTCTTCTTCTTCTTCTTCTTCTTCTTCTTCTTCTTCTTCTTCTTCTTCTTCTTCTTCTTCTTCTTCTTCTTCTTCTTCTTCTTCTTCTTCTTCTTCTTCTTCTTCTTCTTCTTCTTCTTCTTCTTCTTCTTCTTCTTCTTCTTCTTCTTCTTCTTCTTCTTCTTCTTCTTCTTCTTCTTCTTCTTCTTCTTCTTCTTCTTCTTCTTCTTCTTCTTCTTCTTCTTCTTCTTCTTCTTCTTCTTCATCATCATATCTAGAGGACGCCATTTTGATTTGTGATTACATTATATGAATTGGATTTTTACTAAGAGCACGGTAGTATTTGTGTAATGTAAAGTATGATGCATGTACACGGTATCAGCGATGGCTAAGCCAACACAGAATCATGTGTTGAGAAGACGGCCTCCATGGATCGTGTGATGAATACGAAGCTCCAAGTTTTTGTGTATTTACTATTACAACAAATGTCCAGGATTCTCTCGGACTGTCAGTCTCTCAATGCTACATTAAACAATATTTCAGTCGCTAGGCTGGTTTACCCTATTTCACAGTTATTCTCTCTGCCGTTTTGCACGCTTTTTTCTTTAGTGTATCTCGATGGTACTGCTCCGATCAAAGAAAATATCATATTTCTTTTTCACCAAAGTGCTTACTGAGAGCCATTTTTTGTTCGTGGGCAAATTCTACAAGTACATCGGCGCTGTATTGCGTACATAAATACAACTAACTTCGGTTTTAGCTTATCCCTTTAGTACACAAAATTAACTAAAGGAACCGCACAGACACACCAGTAAATTACCTTGTAAAATCAGTCAGGAGGGGAGCAAGTTCACTAGACATTCCTTAGGAAATAAAGACGGGAGGGGGAGGGTGGGGTGGCCAAATTTACTATCACACCGGAAAGTAATCCCGATAGACCCATTTTCTGCCATTGGCTCATCAATGCATATATTTATTGTTTTTCACTGGACTATTAGTATTGCATAATGTATAAACCCCTTTCTGAGGCTTAGTTACTTTCGAAAGAGGTATGTAGATATGATCTATGATCGAGGTATGTAGATATGATCTATGATCGAGGTATGTAGATATGATCTATGATCGAGGTATGTAGATATGATCTATGATCGAGGTATGTAGATATGATCTATGATCGAGGTATGTAGATATGATCTATGATCGAGGTATGTAGATATGATCTATGATCGAGGTATGTAGATATGATCTATGATCGAGGTATGAAGATATGATCTATGATCGAGGTATGTAGATATGATCTATGATCGAGGTATGTAGATATGATCTATGCTCGAGGTATGTAGATATGATCTATGATCGAGGTATGTAGATATGATCTATGATCGAGGTATGTAGATATGATCTATGATCGAGGTATGTAGATATGATCTATGATTGAGGTATGTAGATATGATCTATGATCGAGGTATGTAGATATGATCTATGATCGAGGTATGTAGATATGATCTATGATCGAGGTATGTAGATATGTATGATCGAGGTATGTAGATATGATCTATGATCGAGGTATGTAGATATGATCTATGATCGAGGTATGTAGATATGATCTATGATCGAGGTATGTAGATATGATCTATGATCGAGGTATGTAGATATGATCTATGATCGAGGTATGTAGATATGATCTATGATCGAGGTATGTAGATATGATCTATGATCGAGGTATGTAGATATGATCTATGATCGAGGTATGTAGATATGATCTATGATCGAGGTATGTAGATATGATCTATGATCGAGGTATGTAGATATGATCTATGATCGAGGTATGTAGATATGATCTATGATCGAGGTATGTAGATATGATCTATGATTAATAACACTTTCTTAAAGGCCAGTTGTCGTCTCTAACGTACGAGGTAAATATAATTCAATTCCTGTATTTTGATTGGTCGAATAAGATAGTACAATCTAATCAGTACCGTTTTGGAATAAATTGTACTCCGCCACATTTTTAATCACGATAGATGGCTTATGAAAAAATGAATTTCCTTCAATGTCTTACCTGCTTACATGCAATTTAAAAATTGTGTTTGTAGCTCAAGCCATATTTCATTTCATGGAATACTTCATTTATGTTCAACCCATTTTGTGGTTTGGTTACTCTAATGAAAGTTTTGAAAAGATCATATAAATCCTACAGACACATATCGACCTAAAAATTGACCTAAACTTGATTTCATTCAAAGCTACTATCAAATTAAAAGCTTTAGCTCTAAACTCAAGTCATTTCTTACTCGAAATGATATTTGCGTAAAACATTCCGGTGTCCAGCTGTTCTGGGCCCCAACTATTCTACTGAGATGTCTTGAAACTTATCTTTAGCCCCCAGACTGCTAGACATGCCTAAACCCCGAAAAGATGACACAATTTTGGTTCGCAAAATTGGTACCGACATGACCGATGAGCCCATTTGTAGGCCCTGCATTGCAAAACTGATAAGACGATTATCATATTTAGTGGCTACAATTAAAGCTCATAAGACAAAACAAATCACGGGAATGAAAACATAAACAAACTAGGTGTTTTTTGTTGCTTTTTTTGGTTAGAAGCATTTCATTTCAAGCATTAAGATATTTGTAAATGTATTTTACAATACAGTAATTTGTAAAAGTACAGTATTTCGTTCTTATCATATTGCAAAGATTTAACAAAACGACTGCATGACGTCTCTAATGAAAGGCTGGCTTCATCCCTCGTAATCTGCTCTTTCAAAATTTCTTTGTGACCTTTCCTATAGATAGCGAGAAATAGTGAGTTACAAAGAGCATTTCCCCCAGAAAAGGTGGTTCGCTTGGTTGCTTGGAAGAACCCCCCCCCCCCCCTTCCACCCCTTCCTGACTACGGGCATGGTAGGTCGGGTCAAAACATAATGGAGATTTATTTTCGCATTTCTTGGGAAAACAGAAAATGTTAACGGGTTGGTGCTTTGTTGGTTGATGATAGATTATTTAAAGTTGCGGCCTGTGCACGATATGACATTTTCTTTAAAGGTCAGACGTCGAAATAACAATGATAAACTTGTTGTCGCATTTTCTGGGAAAAAAGTGTTATATGGCAATCTGCATAGTTACCATAATCAGTTCGGTTTGTACCGCCGATCGGGGGACTCAACAAGTCCCTCAATCAGGAAACTCAAGCATGCGCACTGAGCTTACAGTGATATATGGAAGCCGCCATTTTTTTTGTAAAGCTTCAGTCATAGACGCTTATCAGTCGTTTCATTGAAGGTTTGTAAAAAAGTTTGCTTCATTCACGTTCAATTTTGCGAAAGTAAAAGAACTTTGTTACTATCACGCAGTTATTGCTAAATAATTTTCACAAATCCCCAAGTTATTTCTCATAATTGCAGAAAACCTTGTTAAAGCGCGTCTGCCTAACAGTAACACATAATAAGAATTCATCACAGTTAATTTTAAAAGCGCAAGGTGAACAGAAAAATGTATATGCCATTATTTCAAATCGTAAAGAAAAATGTAAACCCTTTGCAATTGTTGAGTTCCCCACGCTCGAAATATGTCTGATTCTTATAATATTCCTATACAAATTTGGAATTTGGATAAATGCATTGTGGGATACTTTTGTATAGGATCCCCCGATCCAAAGAACAAAACTGTTCTCCCAATCGGGGTACGAACCGGACTGATAATAGCGCCATCCCTCTAAGGACAAGCTAGATATATACACAGTGTATGTGTATGAACCACAAATATATAATAAGGTAGATACCAAACTTGACGTCACTCCCAGCTTCTCGCCCGGATAGGTTCGGATTTTTGCAATATCATGTTCTATGCATTTTTTGGATATTTTGCTGTGTTGCTATGTTTGCCTCATATTGTTGCGTAGTTCTGCATTCCAAAACTCACTAAAAATGTTTCAAATACTCGGATTTCACTCAGCGCAATCCAAAGGAATTTAGGATATATAATAACATTGGCTCGTGAAATACCACCAAATATCTCCGATTGAAAGAAAACTATGTTTTCATTGGATGGAGCGTTAAAATATCGTCTGACACGTATACCAATCAAGCTTGATATCCCGTTTGGGATTTATCCGAATGTGTTGTCCAATTGGAGGCGTTCTTTTGTAATTGATAGCTCATTTGGGCTATAGATTGGGTTTAAAAACCTATTAAATGGTCAAAAATGGCTAAATAGCTTATATAGGGTATTTCAACCATTTAAAGCGATTGAATCTCCGACTGTCAAATCACCAAAGTGTTAATAACTCACTGATGAAAAACAGCTTTAAAAATCAGCATTAGTGCCCTTTCGCATTAGACGCATGACTTGGCTTGGCTTGCAGTAATCTTATCCACAATAATTTGTTTTTTATTTATACAAGGCTACAGACTGTATTACTGTATTTTATGCATGAATCCAGTGTCTTTTTAAAGAAATTCTTACTGGTGGGATGGGAAGGGGTGCCAGTACACAAAATGGACCTTTTCGATACATTTTTGACTTGCTATATGCCCCCACTTCCCCTCCCTCCCCTCCCCTTCCTCGGATAAATTCTACCTTCTTTTCAGAAATTTCTTCGATTTTTAGAACATTTTTGTGAATTTTGTTTTCATTTTCAAGTAGTTTTCTTTAATTTTCGGGAAAGTTTGCTCATTTTCGAAAAATGTTGCTTATTTTCGGGAACTTTTTGACCAATTTTGGGGTAATTTTTTCAGTTTCGGACAATTTTCCTCGATTTTCAGAACAAATTTTCGTGATAATTACTTTCATTTATGGGCACGATTTTCTCATTTTCAAAAAAAAAATTCTTCAATTATCGAAAAAGTTTGCTAATTTTCCTGAAATATTTTTGGAACATTTTTTTCTTATTTTCGGAAAATTTTGCTCACTTTCGGAATTTTTTTGACCAAATTCTTTAACTATTTTCTTTCAAATTCCTTCGATTATAGAAACATTTTCTGCCATTTTCGAGAAAACCTATCTGCGATGAGCATAAGTTAAAGGTGTCAGGGGTCAAGTCCATCTTATTTTAGATAAGACTTCAAAAAAAAGTTTAAAGATCGTTTTAGTTATATTTTGTTATAATGATTACCAATTGGAAGTGTATTTGTGGAATGCTATTAGACCTAGATGTTATTATTGATTAATTGTGATTTATTAATTGCGATAATTATTTATTTGCTCACAATGGCTAATACATTAGCAATAGTTCACATCATTATCTTGTTGCATTGATGTACAATCTAAGGGGGGAGGGAGGGGGGGGGGGATTTGCAGCACTGACATGCTGACATGTATTCCTAACAACCCCAGCCTACTCAAATTAACAACCCACCAACAAAAATCAGGCATGTAACCGCCCCAAAATATGTTGAGCTACTACATCATTGATGTTCTAGTTTGTTTCTAGCCTTTATGTGGCCACGCAATTATAGTCATGGGATCAGCGATCCGACTGTCTTTCCTTAGATTCAAACGTTACTGTTTGTGTAATTCACTGTGTTAAAAGCTGTACCATCTGACCATTAGATTTCAATACCGGAGAGAATAAATGTGTGTTGCTCATAACGTTTGCATCCTTTGTTGGTTTTTCAAGGGAGGTACCACTTGGGTTTTTCAATCACGTGCGTTTTCTTTCTTTTGTTGTATGAGGTTATACAGGCCCATAGTGTTGTAAGGGAGATTGTTAATGCAAGCTTGAAAGTTACACTGACAACTAAACGCTAACTACTACGAATTTACTAAGGGAAGCTTCTACTTTACAAAGGATGCACGTTTCTTAAACTCTGAGACTATCTTCTAAATGATTAGTTCTTTTTAATGATTTCATGCGGTGACTTGCGATCGAGGAATGGAAGCTACGCCCAGACGAGCACTTCTAAAATAGTCTCCACAACGGTTGAAATTTTCAAATGAGATATCTAACAACCATATTTTAAAGAGAATTTAGCTCCCTCAAAAGGTCATGAAGCCAAACTTCTTCACCTTTTGATTCACTTTGAACGCCACTCTCTTCTTAAAAATACTCTTCCCTCGTAGAGATTGGCTGATAGAATAAGAGGTTTTAGTGACCCAAGGAGATCCTTTCTTGGAGCTTCCTTTTAAAAACATCAACTGATGATGCTTTAACAACCTCTTCAGGAAGTTAGTTCCAGACTTTCCATATTCTTCAAAAGTATGATTTCTTCACTTCCAGTTTTCTGATGTGTCTTTGTTCCATGGTTATTAAATTAAGTTCTGCTAGTCTCTTTTCATACGTTTTGTCCTTCATTCCCGGAACCAACTTAGTCAATTTCGGGGTAGTTCTTAAAACTCCAAAATATGCGAAATCTATTTAGCGTTATTGAATGGCTAAAGTTGCCCATGATGCTTATTTCGTCACAGTTAAAACAGTAATAGAACAAATACGGAATCAGTGTTTCTATCGTGACGATATTGGTGCCACAATCTCTATTCTTCATCCTTTACAGAGGGAACCTCGTGTCAAAGAAACTGTTTGATATAACAAGTAACGTCACTTCCACGGCTGTTGTGTAAATATTTTGACCTATCAGAAACGTTAGATTGTATCGTATTTTCATCTCCACGTCCACGTTAACAACACCTGGCCTTTAACTCATAGAGAAAATGGAACCACAGGAAAATCAGAAAAAAGAAGAGATCTCACCTCTTCGGCGTTTCATCTTAAGGACTGCCCTTTCAAGGAAATTCCGAAATGCAACAAAATACAAAGGATTGCTTCTGGCTTTTCTTTCCGCCCTCTTATACGCCATTTCAGGTATGTGCGCCAAACTTTCAAACGCATCGTCTATTTCCATTACAATCACGAAAGGAATATTTTTCAGTGGATTTAGTTTGCCTTTGATTGTTTACCACAAATTATCATTCAATTTCAACAAATTGCAGACCGCTGGCATATTGTTTACGGGATTGGCAACGGCAACGGCTATGTATACGATGTATTTAGCTTTCGCTGAGATGGACCTGGGTGACGCTAATACAATCATTTATACATACCCTGTATTTACTGGAATCTTTGGATGGATATTTCTGAAGGAAAGACTTTATTTGGTTGACATCCTACTGATATGTGGCACTCTACTTGGAGTTGTCTAGTAGCAAAACCTCCATTTTTATTTGGATATGCCATTGATAATCAATCTGAATCTGATCAAAACCGCTTTTTCGGGTCTTTATTTGCCTTAGCATGCTCTATCTCTTCTGCAGTTTTATGTATTGCAGTTCGACTTTTGGATCAGAAAAAGATCCATCCATACTTCGCCACAGCAAGTACAGGTTGTTTCGTAATTGTTTTTGCTGTAATCATGGCAACCATTTTTAAAGAATGGATTACACTACCATGTGGATATCAGCGATTAGCTCTTTTGGGCGTGGGCATTTTCGGAGCTTTAGGATTACTAGCATTGTGTATTGCTCTCTTGTATGAGGAGGCATTACGAGTGACACTCGTTGTTACGAACGATGTCTTTATATCGTTCATACTGCAATTTATAGTATGGGGAATTGTTCCCTCTGTTCTTACAGTAATTGGAGTGGCCTGTATCTTTCTCTGTACAATTGTAATGTACATTCGTAAAATGAAACAGTCAACCACTTCTAGGTTTAATAAAGTTCAGAGTAATTGAGTTAGAACAGCAAAGTAAAATGATCTCGGGCCCGGCTTGACATTATTTCTAAGCTTTGAGGGATATCCCCTTTAGGTTGTTCATACATGCACATTTTACGTAATACAATATATATGAGTTCATATGTTGATGAAATTACACATTTCAAAGACGGCTGCTACCCACCCTATTTCTGCGCGTCTCTTTAAAATAAACAAACTATCAAGTACATGAACAAATGGGAAAATATGTTCAGATGAAGCATACCGTATACTTAGGGAATATTCTTTTACCCTTTTGCATTTAATAGCCTGTTTTTGAAGGCTTATACGACGAAATAAGCAGGAACGACCTAAACCGTTTTAATCACTTACAAACAAAAAGAAGATTGCAATCCACGGAGTTGCTGACCCTATCAATTAATAATATCGTTCATAAATGAAAACAAAAAATCACCAACTGTTTTTCCAAGAAATATGACATCAAATGTATAATTTTAATTACTTAGACGATTGTATCAAATTAATTACTTGACCCCTGTTCAGAGGTAAAGAAAGTCTATCTTATTTGAACTAGGACTTCAAAAGAAACAAAATAGTGAAGAAAGCAACTACAAATCTTATTCTGTTAAGGAGATATCTCAAGTTTAATGTTTGGTATCGTTAGTGTAGAAACGACTGAAATCAGACTAGTTGTGATGTCATAGCCTCAGGTTTCTCAAAGTCTTTATGTTTTCTGTCATATTTTTCCCTGTGATTTTGTGGCTTAGAAACCATGGGATACGTCAAAAAGTAGTAAAATTGAGGGGCATTTATAATATATCACCTGAATAAATTTTGAGGAAAAATAATTTAAATAGTCAAAAAAGTGAATTAAATAAACTTTCTTTAAAATACATTAACAATTGTTAAAAATGTGAGGATGAAGGCACCAACTTTCCATAGTAGACTTACTACACAAGTTATTTCTACACAGATAAAACAGAGCTTTAAACTTGAATATCTCCTTAACGGAATAAGATTTTGAATACTTTCTTCACCACTTTGTTTCTTTGAAGTCCTCTTTCACATAAGATGGACCACTGACCATGCTTGACCACCAAACTAATCTTTCAATCATCAAGACTGCAAGATAGAGTTTAAGTCAATAGGATTTTTTAATGAGAACGCAGGAAGGGGGTATAGTTTTGAAAGAAAAAACGATATCAAATGAACATTAATTAAATTTCACCGAGGACTTCGCGATAAAATAACAAAAAACTTTCGTTGACCCTATGAACAGCCCTCTCGACATATGATTCTGTGTTGGCTTAGTCATCGCTGATACCGTGTACATGCATCATACGTTACATTACACAAATACTACCGCGCTCTTAGTATAAATCCCATTGACATAACTTTATCGCAAGTTAAGATGGCGGCCTCCATGGATCCTAATGAATACGAAGCTCCAAATTTTGGTGTATTTTCTTATTTCTTTAAGTCCAAGATTCTCCCGGACTGTTCATAGAATCTGTTTCCGGGTTTCATGTTAACACAAAACAACACACTTGGCATGCTTGTTGGGAGGACATTTTCTAGGATTGGACCACTTTGGTCAGTCCGGTCCACGTTCCCGATCGGGTGATCTCCCAATTGGGAGATTTCTTGTCATTATAACTCACAATGCATCTTTCCGAATTCAAATCTCTCTAAAGAAATACATAACGGTAAAATAGGTTTAAGCCAAAGGTAGGAAAAGTGCGTGTGAATTTTATTGGTGCAAAAGAACAATACAATTATTTTTACCCTTTTCACTAGCGCAAATTTGACTTTCACCAGGGAATTTTAAAGTAATATTTAAAAATTCATTCCAATAGTGTCTGACGAGCAGATTTTAAATCTTAGTTACCAGAAAAAGCTCAAATTATGTAAAGAAAGTTCCAGAAATATCAATTCAATATCATATCCAAAGTATACTACTTTAGATTAATATAATTTGAAAAGCAAAATAAATGTTGAAATTTTGAATAGTTTAAATTATGGTCACTGCGCATGACTCGATCTCCCAATCAGGAGATCTCCCGATGGAGAGCGTAAACTGGACGTCTTATGATTGAAGGTGCAAGACGACTTTTTATGCATTTCATGGAAAATTGATTGCTACTTTTTCATTTATTGGACAAAAATTGCTTTTAATTATTGAAATGGAGTATGACAAGTACTTCACAAAAACAAGTTTTGACCATCTGCTTATCCAATTCGGTTAGTACCCCCAATCGGGAGAACAATTTGTTCTCCCGATCGGGGTTTCCTTCACAGAAGTATCCCACAATGCATTTATTCAAATCCAAAGTTTGTATAGGAATAACATAAGAATCAGTCACGTTTCGAGCGCGGGGAATTGGGGAACTCAACCACTGCGAATGGTTCAAATTTTTCTTCACGATTTGAAATAATGGCATATGAATTATCTTTTCACCGTGCACTTTTGAAATTCACCGTGCGTTTTTCGAGAAATTTGAAGAAAGTGGTGATTTTGTATTATGTATAACCGTGAAGCAGTCGCGTTTTAACAAGATTTTCTAAAGAAACAAACATTTCAAAGTTTTGTTCTGTCGTGTTCTAACATGGTAACCTTGTCAAAAATAATTCCCGAACAAAACTTTAAAATGTGACTACGTGCGAGCTAAATAAAATGAAAAATGTATATTATTTTGAAAAAAATGCATTCAATTGTATTTGATCTTCAATTATGACATCAAATTTCCAGAACGAGGTCACTTTTCAACACAGTAGTGAAATATGAAAATGTTGTAACTCTTAGACAGAATTAGAAATCAGCATGTTTTTTCCACCAGTTTGTTTCTTTATTAGTCCTTATCATACAATCTCACAGTCATATATATGAGAATTCACGGGAATATTATTACGCCTACAAAATACAAAAAGCAGCTTTGCTGGATTTTAGCATTTTAGGAGTACTTTTGCAGTTAGGCCTATAGTTTAATTGAAAGGTAATGAATGAAAGCATTTATATACCTGGAATGTACTAATGTATGAAAAGTGTACTTTACATGTGCGTACTTCTGCAAAATATGCCACTAAGTTGAAGATAGGATCAATTATGTTATACGTTGATTTAGTCCATGAGCCAAAAAGTTGGTTGGCACCATTTTGGGGGAAAATTGCCAGTATTAAAAATTTAATGTACTACCCAAAGTAAAGTAACTGTTTCATGATTTTTCATCAGTTAAAAACCAAAATGGCGTTCAAAAGGGCGACAAAATGGTCAAATTTCAAAACATTCCTAATAAGATCAAATTATGCAACAAAGAGTCAAATCACTTCGAACATTTATGAAAGTTATTTGGGCTATTTATAACAGCTTTGCTTAAATAAGATGTCTCTATCTAAGACTTAACAATTAAAATGGCGCCAAAATGGAAAATTCCCTATTAAGGAAAACATGAAGTGAAATCATCAGTCGAATCACATCTAAGATGGGAAGTTACGTACACCATTTCTAGCAACTTTGCTTTGATACAATGCTTTGTATTCAAGATTGTTGTCAGTATTGCACCCATTGGTACTAAAAATAACAATGAAATTTGGTTACTTAAAGGCTATTCTCACTTTTAAGCACATATCTCTTATATAGTTTAGAACAATTACATAAATATATGAGTCACGTTATTAAAGTTTGTGCTACACATTTAGTTGAGTAAAAAAAAAAAAGATAACAAATCTTAAATGTATGCCTCATGGTACCCCAAAAGTGGCGATTTGAATTGCCAATCTAAAATATATTCACCGATAAAGATTGTCAAAACTGAAGGAATTTTCAGTGTTACAAAATTATACTAATTGCATTGAATAATAAATAATTTATTGATGTAAATAAAGAAACTGGCAGTCAAGATGGTAACTAACTTCTTGGCAAACAAGACAGCGGCCATGGTTGGTGACAGTGAAGATGGGTGCCAACAAGGATGTACGATCCTTGGTGCCATGTCTGCATGTAGGCCAGGGCTACTGAAACCACAATTAATATCCAAAACGGGAGAGTTTTAAGGATATCACGCCATGCAATTCCCAATGTTTGAGACGTTCAAGATAGCATTTAAGAAATCATGGAATGGCATTTAAAATGATAAAGAAGATTGATGTGGCAAAAATGAAAGGCACCGAGATGGTGGCAGTCAAGTTTTAGCCAAACTCGTACCAAAATTAGTGGTCAAGAGGATAACAGCCAAGTTCGAAAATAGCAACCGTAACTGCAACTAAAGTTGTCAGTCAATGGTTAAGATGGCACTGATTTGATTTGATTTATTTGTTTTCCATTTTCATGCATATATTACATTATTTATAATGAAAACACATAACAATTTATGAGAAAATGGTGGAAGGGCTTAGAAGCCGGAGCTTTTACAAGAAGCCCACCGTAACTTAAATTTAATAATTAATCACAAAGGAAATGTATCGAAAAATGAAATTGTAAAAATAGAAGGAAAAGAGGACTCCCCCTCCCCACCCGGTAATATAACGAAGCCTAGGTGAAAATCAATTAAGTGGTTGGGTAAAAATAGTTAAGCGGTCAAATATAATCATAAACTAAGTGGAGATGAAAATACATGAAGGTAAACTAGAGTTAGTCATATTTAGATATAAGTTTCTTTTCTAAGTTATCAGAAAATAATTTTCCAGTTTTTATGTTTTTTTCATTTTATAGAATCGCATATTTGATTCCAGAACTTAATACCATTAGATACAATGGAGCGTTTAAAAAGGTCAGAATTTATGGGAAGGGAAAATAAATGATGGGAGAACCTGGTGTTGTGGGAATGTATATTATGAGTAAAAGAAAAGTAATCCTTGAAAATATCTGGTAATTGTTGATTAACAAATTTAAAAATGAATACAGCGCATTGGTGTCTCTATCAAAAATATTAAGAAAACATAATCTGGTAAAAAGAGGGGATGCTAAATGTGTTAGCGAAAATGGGTGCTAAGTGGGTCAGTATGGTTCATGCCCTGGTAACAGAAGGAATACCCACAATGGGACAATTTGAAGGATATGAAACACAAAGCTCTAAAGATTTGAGACCTTCCAATCAATTACCTGTTTCAAGACTGCAAGATGGCAATCCTAAGCTATTTTTCAAATCAATGAATGTATATATCAATATATTTTTTCATTGTATGTATCATATTGTATGCCTGTGTATATCTGTACTGTGTATCAAAGTGTACTTGAATAAATGTTTGAATGAATCAATCAATTTTCGGCAATTTATTTTCAGTTTTCACGAAATTTGCTTCAATTTTTGGGAAATTCTATTCATTTTTGAAAAGTTTTCTTCATTTTGGGAAATTCATTTTTTTTTTTTACGAGATTTGTTTCAATTTTTGGGAATTTTTTTCACATTTTTCAGATATCTTCTTCATCTTCGGGGAAATTTGCATTATTTCTCGTGAAATTTTCTTCAATTTTTGTGAAATTCCCCTCACTTTTGGGAATTATCTTTACTTTCAGTAGACAGGTCCACGCTCCCGAACGGGAGATCTACAGATTGGAAAAGTTGTGTCATTATAACACACAATGCATCATTCAAAATTCAAATCGCTCTAAAGAAATACATAGTGGCTCAATTTTCCCCTGCCCCCAATAATGTCTAATATCTTCCTACGCCGCTGATCATAGCCTATGCGACCATGCAATAAGTCGGCAACAAGAAAATGTACTTTTCAAAGAACGTACATATTGAAAACAAAACAAAAACGTTACACTAGATATTATGTACCTTAAACTTTTAAAGTCTGACCCGACCTGATATATAAACGGGTCGGGTCAGACTTTTCCTATTTATTCTGAAAACAACAAGTAATTAGGATCAAATTTCTTTTACTCAATGGCTCAATTGTGCTAGTTCTCCATTTAGTCCTGGATTGTTGTGGAAGTTGGTGTTGAGTATCAAGTTACAAATGGATGAAGTCCTAATGGTTTGGTTGAGTGGTTATTTCAATTAAGATAATTGTTCTCATTATTTGCTACTTTTAGTTTGTGGCTATAATTTGTTGGAACAAATTTTTAAGTAGAAAGACAAATCATGTATGAATTTGACCAAATTAAATAATCATCTTGAAACAAAAGTATTTTGGGATATGAATTGAGTGAGGTTTATACTGAGGACCATGATCAAAAATTGTCATTTGGTCTCGATGAGTAGCACTACACTATTGTGTATTGTATTATAAAGGAATATTCCCATGTTGTGTGTAATCTTTCATAAGAAAGAGAAATAGTTTAGAAACACTTTAGTACAAAGACCATGTTGATATGTTATTCCTACCAGGAGATATTCCAATATTAAGCCTCACAAAAAATGCCAATAAACGGATACGAAAAGGCTCAGTATGACATCACAGCATGACATTCTCTCACAAAGTATATGTATTTCATTAAGATCTATCATCTTTTTTTTATAAGTAAAATCAGCTAGAAAAATAAATTGATGAAAGTGAGGTACTCATGTACATGCCATATATACCTTACTTCAATAACTTTTGGAAAATTGTTTCTAATCATACAGAAACAACCAATTAACGTTCAAAGAAATACATAAACATTAGCAATGGTATTGTCTCTATGACATCATCAAACACGAATTCATCATATTGTACAAAAAAATTAAAATGCAATTGGGAAATCTTCAAAAATCCAGATCTTCTGAACGGAATGATATAAACCTGATTTTTGTACTAAACAGGCTCTAAAAACATGCTCCTTCAAATAAGATTGTACAAAAAACCATGGGAATATTCCTTTAAAGGCCTACATTGTTGTCCATGGAACTGTTTGGAAGGATTAGGGAACCACAACATTCCTGTCTAGTTCTGTGGTTAATACTCTTCTGGCACAGCAAACTAGCTTTACAGAGTTTGATTGATGCAAGGGATTATTTTCTGCCACACAATAGGCAATACAGGAACCGACTTTACCGCCCAAGTCTATCAACAGCTTTCCCAGGTAATGGCGCATTCCTTTCCGTTAGCATTGTAGATTCCTCATTCTTTATGTATTCTACTATATTTTCTCCTGCAATTTTTAGGCTGAATGAACATTGGATACGTCAGGAAAGTAAAAAACTACAATCTAGTACGGGTAATTATAATTTACTACCTGAAGAAATATTGAGGGAAAATAATTCAGATAGCAAAAAGTGTACATCAATTTTCTTTAAAATACATAGACAAGGTTTAAAAAACTGAGGATAATGACGCCCATTAGAAATGGCTCTGCTTAAAACCAGGAACACTTCGACCGGCCCCCTAAAGAGCAGGGCCGGTTGAAGTAAAATTTATCTTTTCCTTTAGTTCCCAAAACCACACAAAACTGTGGCTTGTTTAATACTCCATACAAGCTGTTTAATGAACCATGTGCTCGATTTCCACCCAACACAAAGAGTTTTTCGTAAGAGAAGCAGCATCTCCCAAGGAGTATGAAATGTCCTTTGAAGCAAAGTTATTCTTGTGGAATGATGCGTAAATTTATTGTCTAAAATTTGCAAAACAAGTTTTTAAGCAGTATCTATACTAATAAGTGGCAACCTTACATATAGTGTAGTAGACTACTACATCAGTCATTTATGCATCATAAACTTAAACTTCTTAACCGAATAAGGTAGTGAAGTAGTTTCTTCACCATTTTCTTTCTTTTGAAGTCCTATTTCATATAAGTTCAACTTAGATCAAAGTACAGTTTTATTGGGGAATGGCAAAGACTCAAAATCATTTGCTGCTTCACGTACTTCAAAGAATTGTGATAACAAAATTAAACGAACTGTTTACAAAAATGCCAACTGTATGGTTAAAGAGACATAAAGAGAAAAGATAAAGATGGGTCGTGAGGGGGAAAATATCTCTTACAACTCTCCTCGCCGAATATTGCCACATCCTCGGAACAATGGTGAATAGCAAAAAAAACTTATGATAATACGGATACATGAATACATTAGTTACAAATCGTAAAAACGCTGTACTACTAACTAAATATAGAATATAATCATCATGGACAGATGGCACATAAGCAAGAATAATATACGCAGTATAAAATCAGGAAACAAAGCAAAGTTTAAATAGAAATATCAAGATGATAAATGCATCAAATCAAGAAAACCACTGCTCCTCAATGCAGCATCAAAATGAGAAAAAGAATAATAATGACAATTCAACAAATGATGATCAGTTACATTTTTCCACTGCTAATTACCATGCAGACCCTAAAAAGGATAACAAGGAATACATTTTTGTAGCATGAAAATGCAGCATGTACAGGAAAAGAAAAATCTTCTTCTAGCAGGATAACAATATAACAGAAGGTACAAATATATACCTAACAAGCAGTACCATAAAAGGGCATTTTATTTTGAACCACAAAATAACTATTTTGGATTTACATAATTACAATTTCACATCATATTCACAACTCATAGTTTTAACTAAAAATCACCTGACAATATATAATATACGGTAGCTATGACTAAAAGTAGACTAGTGAAGTTCAAGTTAAATTAATCAAACAAGTGTGCTTATCAAGTTTAAAATTAGTTTAATAACATACAGGACAATGAAAAGAAGAAAATAAACCAATTTCATCACTGAATAAATGATCTGAACCAATCACTCCAGTTGTTTTTGGTCTGAACTATAGCATTAATCTGATTAACCTGACTTTTTCTGCATAATAATGAAACTATCGTCACTTGCCGAATGCCTATCTAGTGCACCCTTATCTAAGAAGGAAGTCAAGCTTGTTAAGGCTTGCAACATCTAAGTATAAGCATTAAAGTAGAACACTTTTGCAAAATAAGAATAGTTTACAAAATGAAGCCATTTGTAACCTCTATACTTATAGCAGTGACTCATCAGTATCCAGCCATTCCGAAATGCAATGAAATCAATAAAGAAAAAATCAGAACAAAAAAAAATAAACACACACCCACAATCCGAAAGCTATGCAAAACTATACCTGCATGTTTGATCTAAGACAGCTACTGTTAATTCCATCATACTTCTTTAAATAAAATGGTAATGCATGCATTGAATTTACTCACAAGACAAGCTTGTCGACGACTATGCCAGACCAACCAAACCTGGTTGTCACTGGAACCTTCTTCCCCATTTGGACCCTAATCGTGAGGAGACTCATCCAAACATCACAACCAATTTTAATCAAAGAAATTCAGACTACAACCACAGCAGCCGCAACACTTCACATCACCATTCACCAACAGCACATACGTGTAAAAACAGTGTGTAGTCAATTCAGTCTACTCATCTACCCAAATTCAATTGGAGAACACAAACATCAGAATATTAATTTTGCTAAGACAAAACAAAATAAAAAACTTGAATAACATAGAACATTAAAAAAAACCAGATAATTATGGAATTCCTGAATTTTCAGTCCATTCATGCACAAATAACAACAAAAATCCACATTTGATATAGTATCTGACTTTTCATGTCAATTTTCTGCAAGTTGTGTATTTTAAACCATTTTTAACCCAAATTTAGCAATGAAACAATTACAACAAAACAAATTCTTTCAAGCACAAATCCATCTGTTCATGCATGAATTCTATGCTGGAGCAATATCACAACACGAAACAGGCCCTATGGCATGGGAGAACCCTACCCCGGGCCTCCCCCCAAAGAAAAAAAGATAGCCTAGAAGCACAATCTAACTGCATGAATACAAAAGAGCCCCCATCACTTAAGCAAGGCTCCAAAATACATCAACGAATCAGATAGCAATAATTATGCTAAAATACCCACACAAAAAAAGCAACTTACAGGCTGTTAGCAGGTGGGACATGGGGTAAAATAAAGCAATATCACCAACTCAGAAAATTAAAACAAACAAACAAATTTCACATAGTGTCCAATTTGTAAAAAGTCACTTATAGTCCATGCATGCAAGGGACCCTTCCTGTCAAAATCAGCCTCTGAAATTGGTACAACCAGGGCAGGAAGCCGTCCTCACCAGCAAACGAACATCAGACACACATGGCACGACAACAGCAAGCACAAATGAAACACTACTGACACCAAATGTAATCACTTTACAGATATCCCACTTCTGGCACCAAATGTAGCCCCTCTAACTCCACATTGTCAGGATGGAGGCTAGGGTGGGAAGCTACATGGAATATTACACTTTAATAACAAAAACAGCAAACAAATTAAATATACAACTTTTAAACCATGTTTTTTACTCAAAATCTTAAAATCACAAACAGATGCAACTTTATTTAACAGAATTATAAAACCAAGTGAACATTACTGTATTATAAAACCAAGTGAAAAACATTAACAAAAGGAGAAAGTGAGGAATTGGCTGATCAGTGATAAAGATGGGTCGTGAGGGGGAAAATATCTCTTACAATTATACTACCTGAAGAAATAAATATTGAGGAAAAATAATTGAGATAGGAAAAAAGTTGCATAAATTTTCTTTAAAATACATAGACAAGCTTAAAGAAACTGAGGATGATGACGCCAACCTTACATACAGTGTAGTAGATTACTACATCAAGTCATTGATGCATCATAAACTTAAACTCCCTAACCGAATAAGGTACTAAAGTAGTGTGTGTCTTCACAATTTTTTTCTTTTAAAGTCCTATTTCATATTAAATCAACTTAGATTAAAGTACAGTTTTATTGGGGCATGGCAAAGACTCAAAATCATTTGCTGCTTCACGTACTTTAAAGAATTATAATAAACATTTATCAAACGAACTGTTTACAAAAAATGCCAAGGTCACGCAAATTGTTGCTTGAGATTTAAACACGCTGTAATTAATAGTCAATGTTTGAAATATATTCCCATGTTTTTAAAGGAATATTCCCATGTTTAAAGGAATAATCTCATGTTTTTAAAGAAATATTCCCATTTTTCTCGTAACCTTTGATAAGAAAGAGAATACAATTTTAAAACAATTTAGTATGAAAATTATGTTGATATGTTATTCCTACCAGGAGATATTCAAATTTTAAGGTTATTAAAAATGCCAATAAACGAATACATGAAAAAAATTCCTCTCTATAGAAGAATTGGTCAAAATTGCCAGAAACATCCAGACTGTCAATTTTACACTACACTGCACAAGCCACCAGCTTGCCAGACCAGTATGCAACCCAATCACCTGTTCATCATCCTCACTCATTTAACTTGTTCATGGGTGCACTTTCAGCATGCAACCAATCCTCTGTTCATCATCCTCATTCATTCACTTCTGCTTGGGTGCACTTTCAATATGTGGTCAGTACACACAACACTGTGACTTTGTATAGTCTTCATTACTGGAAGTTACGTACAGGTCTTTATGATAACAGAGAGGTTCTTTGTTATGATTGAAAACGAGCTGGTAATACCGGAAGTTAGGTAAGGGTATGACGACGACGAGTGAACACACATTTACAATGACGGGTTCGTCGCCTGCGTATTCGGTTATGATAGTAAGAATGTTATTCCAAAACGTTTAAGGAGTCAGGTAGCTCAGTTGGTAGGGCACACGATTAAGATGCTGGGGTACCCGGTTCAAGCCTTTGGACAGGTCTAACCAGTTATTCCACAGCTATGCAGACAGATACGCCGATCATCAAAGCGGAAGTACGTCGTTTGCAGCTCCTGCTCCTCATTCAGTTGTTGAGAAAAGTGGCAATGCTTGAATGGTGCTCGCCGTTCTTCGGAGGGGACGTTAAGCCGTCGGTCCCGATGGTAGGACAGTCACACCCTACCTGGTTCTCTGAACACTTCTCAAAAAGAGTAGGGTGAAAACCCGGTCTTCATCCACTTCCGGCCCGGTCGCACGAGACTGGCATCTGCTATGCAGGCTATAGCTTGGCGTCTATGCTCCATAAAATCAATTTAATTTTATTGGGGCATGGCAAAGACTCAAAATCATTTGCTGCTCCACTTCAAAGAACTGTTTACAAAAAAATGCAAAGGTCACGCAAATTGTTGCGTGAAAAAAATCACGCATTTTTTTTGGTTTTTAATCACGCTGTTAAAATAGTCAATGTTTTAAAAGGAATATTATGTTTAAAAAGGAATATTCTCATGTTTTTAGAGGAATATTCTCATGTTTTTAACGGAATATTCCATGTTTTTAAAGGAATATTCCCATTTTTTGTAACCTTTGATAAAGAGAAGTAATTTAGATTCATGTTGATATGTTATTCCTACCAGAAGATATTCAAAATTTAAGGTTCCCAAAAGTGCCAATAAACGAATAGGAAAAGGCTCAGTATGACATCACAGCAGCACATTCCCCCACAAAGTGTATGTATTTCTTTAAAATCTATCATCCTTTTTTATTCAACTGGCTACCAGTTGGAGCTAGAATCAATTGCTGGATATACCAAAGTGGAGACTAAAATCTTTTGCTTACAGGTCTTTCACAGTGGCAGCCGCCAGAAAATGGAATGATATTCCGAAATCCATTAAAGACATTACAATTTTAAACATGTTTAAATCTCAGCTCAAAATATATTTGTTTAAATAGGTATTATTGATTTTTATTATAATTTAATTTAATCGTTTATTTACATTACCCTATCATTTTATTGTATAAGGGCCTTGAGCATACTCCACAGTGTGGATTAAGCACTATATAAATGTTCCTATTATTATTATCATTATTAGTAGTAAAACCTCCTAGAAATATAAATTGATGAAAGGTATTTATTTATTTACATTGCCAAATATACCCTACTTCAATCACTTTTGGAAAATTGTTTCTTATCATACAAAAACAACCAATTAATGTTCAAAGAAAAAAACATTTGCAATGGAATTGTCTCCATGACATCATCAAACACGTATTTATCATACTGTACAAAATCTTAAAAATGCAATTGGGAAATATTTAAAAATCCATATCAATATCAACCTGATTTTTGTAGGCTCAAATTTATTTCAAATAAAATTCATCAAAAAACCATGGGATTATTCGATTGTGTTTTTAGTATCAATCAGATTGGCAGTAGTAAGAAAAATGAGATAAAATACAAGAAATGTGCCAAGGATAACTTCACTGTAATAAATATATTGTATTTCATTTCGTTTTGTTTTAAAGGCAATGTTATTTACAGTTCATTGTTCTTCTCACACAGCAAAACACAAAAACAAACATTTTTTAAACATTTATTATTATAACTAGAACAGTAAATACAATCATGGTTCGCATGCCCATGTAAATTGACACCATACCATATGACCGGCCAATTATAAAAATGGCAATTCACACTAAGTCCCACATGGCATCCCATGTTCCACATGGCATCCCACCCGATGTTCCACATCCCATCCCATGTCCCCCATGGCAATCCACCATACCTCCCACATGGCATTCCACCATTCATTTACAGTATATCCCACATGGCATTCCACCATATGTCCCAAAAATGAGACAAAGTACAAGAAATGTGTCAAGGATAACTTCATTGTAATAAATATATTGTATTTCATTTCTTTTTGTTCTAAAGGCAATGTTATTTACAGTTCATTCTTCTTCTCACACAGCAAAACACAAAAACAAACATTTTGTATTATAACTAGAACAGTAAATACCATCTTAGTTCGCATGCCCATGCAAATTGACACCATACCATATGACCCGGCCAATTATAAAAATGACAATTCACACTAAGTCCCACATGGCATCCCATGTTCCACATGGCATCCCACCCGATGTCCCACCATATTTTCCACATGTTCCCCTCCTACCCTATGTCCCACATAGCCTCCTACCCAATGGCATTCCAACCTGTCATATTCTGTGTTACTCATGGCATTGCATCCCATGTCCCACATGGCATCCCACCCATGTCCCACATGGCATCCCACCCCATGTCCCACAAGACATCTCATGTCCCACATGACATCCCATGTCCCACATGACATCCAATCCCATAGCATTCCACCCTATATCCCTCATGGCATTCCACCATATATCTATATGGCATACCACTGTTCTACATGGCATCCCACCCGATGTCGCAAATGGCATAGGCTCCATAAGAAGTGTCGTCACTATCAGTCCCTGATTAAGCACACTATGTACAGTATGAAAGTTTGTCAGTCCATATAATGAATTTTATGTGCAAATAAACAGTTGAATAAGAAAATAAAGGCACAGTCAAATAATCATGCCTTGGTGCAGATCACATGGTGTATCTTCTATCCTGTGTCCCGCATGGCCCCTATCCATGTCCCATATAACATCCCTCCCTATGTTCATAAGCAGTCACATCCTGTCACACTCCCTGACTAAACAAACTAAGTAAAAGGCTTGTCAGTTCATATACTGTAGCATCTTACTGCAAATTAACTTAATAATAAAGGCCAAGTTAAATAATCATGCCTGATACAGCCATTGGTGCACAAATATTTTAAAGTAAGTTTAAGGGTTTTAAACCTCCAGTGTTATGAGAGACACTTGAAGATTTCTGGCTATGAATTGTCAGTCTATTGCACCCAAACTCACCAAGGTCTATAACTCACTGATGAAAACATCCTTTTAAAAGTTAAAATGAATCCTCAGCCCCACATTACATGTAACTTGGCCCTGCAGTAACCAAATCCACAATACTTGGCTCTTCACAATAAGTTCCATTGTGTACATATAGATGGTTGGAAGTGTAATTACTAAAGCATAAAATCACTGAACTATCTGTGGTGGGTTTCTTAATTGCTTCTAGCAGAGTCTAAAAGTAATACCTGCCGAAATGGAGGTTCTTGTGGGTGAAAAGACTGAAAATTTGTGGCGAGGATTGGGCGGAATGAGATATCGTGATTATCAACATGTCATGACAGCACTAAACTTAAGTACTATTGTGAACAATTAAATCTTGCTCTGCTTATAATTTAACATAACTTAAAAGGCAACTGTAAAAAAATGCCTTTGATCTCCAACTTAAAGCTGACCTCAGAAACAATATTCATTGTTGGTTTTCACCTCAAGGCACACCATGCCTCATTTGCCTATTATTACTCAAGGATGGCCAGTCATGCTATCAATCAAGGATGGCCAGTCATGCTATTAATCAAGGATGGCCAGTCATGCTATTAATCAAGAATGGCCAGTCATGCTATCAATCAAGGATGGCCAGTCATGCTATCAAACAGTGCTGTCCTAGATGAGTTTGGGGGATTCATTTCTTGAGAGACACTTTGTGGTAACAGTACCCAGTTTTTAATGAATCAACCTTTGTGCCTTTGGGGAAAATTGAGCGTAGATATTTTTGGAAGCTGATCCTTCAGGGTAAGGAAGTGTAACAGAAGTGTAAAGGCTTTAACTTTAAAAAATCATACCGGAGCTATCTTAAAGGAAATCATTATTTGAACTCCTGTTTGGTTTGGCAGGAGTACAGCGGCCATCTAAGTAATGATGTTCTTTCATCTGTGTAATAATTCTACCTGTCCATATACCTTTGAAATCAAGGCTTCAACCAGTGTAGGAAAACAATTCAATTCAACATACGAAAACAATTCAATTCAACGTAAGAAACATTTCAATACTTGACAAATTCAATATTTTTCTGAATTATTACCTTCTCCCACGCAAGAGATTTGATTCCCTATCTCATGAATCAATTATAATACTGAAAACATTTCGACCATTACAGGTATTTGGACAGTTACAAAAATTCCTTGTTTACTTTCTGAGAAGAAAAACACATTTCCTCAAAATACCCAACTTCTTTTCTTCAAAATTCTAAAGTTTTTCCAATTATCTGATTTTTCTCTTTAAAATATCCTACTTTTTCCTCAAAATTTCTGAGTTTTTTTTCTTCAAAATATAATTTGTCCTCAAATTATCTGACTTTTCGCTTAAGCATATCCAACTTTCTCGGAAATTTCCCCTCACACCTGCAAAAATCTAGCTACTGTACACCACTGAAATAGAGAGATATGTTTGTTCATACACCACATATTTGCATGTTAATACCGATAAATTCAGAAAGCTGAAAAATTGTTAATTCAACCAGCATAATATCTCATAACATAAAAATAGATGACAAAACAAGTGCTCTTGTTGGCTGAGGGGCAGACCTTTAGAAATTTGTTCAGATAAACAAGAAATCATGACATGACTATGACGATTGCTACATGACATCTTCAACATAATAATAATAATAATAATAATAATAATAATAATAATAATAATAATAATAATAATAATAATAATAATAATAATAATAATAATAATAATAATAATAATAATAGTTATACATGTAATGATTTTCTTTCTCCAGAGGGTCCGCCAAGGGTGTCCCCTTAGCCCATATTTGTTCATCATCTGTGCAGAAGTTTTATCACTTCTTATTATCAACAATCGTCATATTAAAGGAATAACTATTAATATTGTTGAGACCAAAGTTTTACATTATGCCGATGACACAACTATTTGTATGGATGGCAGTCAGGGGACCCTTAATAAAATTTGTCGTATTTTTGATGATTTTGAAGCCAGCTCGGGTTTACAGTTTAATAAAAGATAAATCATACATTTTCCCACTTGGTAATCTTAAGAGTACAACACCTTGTTTTAATAATATTCATGGTTTTATGTGGACACTGGGTCCCATTAGCTTACTAGGTATCACGTTTAATCATAATAATAGTAACCTTTTCAACCTAAATTTTTCTCCAAAACTTTCTAGGCTTAAACGCCCACTTCATTTACGGTCTCAAAGAAACCTTACCCCAATCTGTCAGTATTATCATTCTTAAATCTTTAGGTTTATCAAAATTATCCAAATTGGTTTTCCTTTTTCAGTTCTCCCTAATCCCCCAGTTGCTTTTCTTAATGATTTAGATTCTACCATCTTTGATTTTGATCTGGGGCGGGATACGGGACAAAATTAAACCAACTACTTTATACAATACGGTCTCTAGAGGTGGCCTAAAAACCATGCACCTTAATAGTTTTATTAAAAGTTCAAAATGCACTTGGGTTAAAAGATTGATCTCTGAGGATATGGATCCATGGAAATTATTTTTCGACTTGTATCTGAAGAATTATTTTTTGACTTGTATGTGAAGAATTTTTTTTTGACTTGTATCTGAAGAATTATTTTTTGACTTGTATCTGAAGAATTATTTTTGACTTGTATCTGAAGAATTATTTTTGACTTGTATCTGAAGAATTATTTTTTGACTTGTATCTGAAGAATTATTTTTGACTTGTATCTGAAGAATTATTTTTCAACTTGTATCTGAAGAATTATTTTTGACTTGTATCTGAAGAATTATTTTTTGACTTGTATCTGAAGAATTATTTTTCAACTTGTATCTGAAGAATTATTTTTGACTTGTATCTGAAGAATTTTTTTTACTTGTATCTGAAGAATTATTTTTACTTGTATCTGAAGAATTATTTTTTGACTTGTATCTGAAGAATTATTTTTTGACTTGTATCTGAAGAATTATTTTTGACTTGTATCTGAAGAATTATTTTTCAACTTGTATCTGAAAAATTATTTTTTGACTTGTATCTGAAGAATTTTTTTTTTTGACTTGTATCTGAAGAATTATTTTTTGACTTGTATCTGAAGAATTTTTTTGACTTGTATCTAAAGAATTATTTTTTGACTTGTATCTGAAGAATTATTTTTGACTTGTATCTGAAAATTATTTTTGACTTGTATCTGAAGAATTATTTTTTGACTTGAACATAAAGAATATTTTTTGACTTGTATCTGAAGAATAATTTTTCAACTTGTATCTGAAGAATTATTTTTGACTTGTATTTGAAGAATTATTTTTGACTTGTATCTAAAGAAATATTTTTTGACTTGTATCTGAAGAATTATGGTGATTCTTCACTGTTTCGTTGCAATTCTAATGCTAAAGATATTTATGTCAATAATAACTTTATTCGAGATGTATGTATTGCGTGGTCAAACTTTGCTTACCGTATTCCCACCGCATGTCATAAATGAAATAATTTGGAAGAATTCTATGATTAAAGTCAATGATAACCTTTCGTATTGTACATCCTGTACTTCAAAGGTGTTCTCCGTGTTACAGATCTGTTAAACTGTAATAAACTTTTTTGCCTTTACAATGTTTTCCAACATAAATATGATATTAATTAATCTTCTTTCACTATTTGTTTTGCTATTTTAAATGCAATTCCAACACACTG
>JAIGNY010004591.1:45000-252500 GCA_020152595.1 Chiridota heheva
ATAAACATTTCGACCCCTTGTTTTCGTAGATGAGACATCATAATAACTGAAATTCATTCAAGAGGCATTTCTACGCCCGTTAAAACAAACTTCCTGACAGAAAATGGTGCTCTACGTAAACAAATTTCTCTACAGTTTGCCAGGGTAAATTCACATTTCTAACCAAATTTTCAGAGAGCATCAGAAAGCCCAAGTGTAAACTTAATTTTACCTAAGGAAGAATTGAAAACATTTTCTATTATTTCCTTCGTCTGATTTAACAAACAATCGCATCCAATGCCGGTGTGCAATGAAACTAAAAATTAGTATATGAACAGATAGAAATTTCTGATTCAGATAAAAGAGCTTCAAAGGGTGGAAATGTGCAACATTAAGGCTAAACCTCGCAATACATTTTGTATCTTAAGCCCAGACAAAATCTCAAATCTGTCAGGGTCTATATAGAGGAATTTCAAAGCGTGAACATTTATAAGCATTTTGACCCCTTGTTTTCGTAGATGAGACATCATAATAAATGAAATTCATTCAAGAGGCATTTCTACGCCCGTTAAAACAAACTTTCTGATAGAAAATGGTGCCCCACCTAAACAAATTTCTCTACAGTTTGCCAAAAAAATTAACATTTCTAACCAAATTTCCAGAGAGCATCAGAAAGCTCAAGTGTAAACTCAATTTTACCTACGCAAGAATTCAAAACATTTTCTAATATTTCTTTTGTCTGATTTAACAAAAAATCGCTTCCAATGCTGGTGTGCAACAAACTTAAAATTAAAAGTATATGAAGAGATAGAAATTTCTGATTCAGATAAAAGAACTTCAAATGGTCAAGATGTGCAACATTAAGGCTAAACCTCGCAATACATTTTGAGACAAAATCTCAAATATGTCAGGGTCCATATAGAGGATTTCAAAACGGACTTTAACTCATCTGGGAGCCATTTTGCAGGGGACTGCTGTCCATGCGTTTCACAGTTGTTTTTGTTCAAGCTTGCAGGCTTTGAGGATTTTAGACTAAAAATCCACTGCAACAAATTTTCATCATGAAAAGTGATAATGTATGAACAGGAATAGAGCTAAAATTCTTCAAGGTAATCTGTTACAATTTTCCCCCAAAAAGCTCAAATGTTTTCAAAATGCTTTCCTGTTTACTGCAGCCAATTTCATCCCTTCAAAATATTTACTAAGGGAAGGAATGAATAAACAATTAGTTAGCAACAGCAATTTTCTAGATGTCCCATTCTGAGGTCACAAAATTAATGTAAATTAGGTGTCTGAATTTTAAAATGCTGTAAAATGGTCACTTTGATTGAAGGTTCTTTTTGCTGTTTGCATGGTTCTTAGTACATTTTAACTCTTGGAGTCCCAGCGTGTTCAGAATGCGACTGCATTTATATGATTTATATGAATGCTAAGACAATAAACTTTTCAATAAAACAATAAAAAAAAATTAAGATAAAGAAAATATCGACATAAATATGCAAGTTTGCAAGTTTTAGGCAAATTTAGGTAAAATTGCTCAATTTTTGCGCTTGTATTATTTGGTTTGGTTTGTTGATGTTTAACGGCACTGCGACAGTCAGAGTCAAATGTGCCAAGAGGGTGTTAATAAATTATGGTGTAAGATTTAGGATAGTGAGGAAAGGAAGGTTTGTAAGGGAAAAAACAGAAAGAGAACAAAAAAGGAGGTAAGTGAGGTTAGGTGTAGAAAAGGGGGAAGTTAAATGTGGTGGAAGAGGTTGTTGTTGCAGAGGAAGTTGATGATGTTTGAGGAAGAATTGTTTTCAAAAAGGTACGAGATTGAGGATAGTGAGGAGAGAAGAGATCTGGAGTTCTGGTATAGGTGACAGGTTATGAAGATATGCTTGATGTTTGTATTATTGATGATTGTATTATTGATGATTGTATTATTAATGATTGTATTATTTCTTGGGAATATTGAAAGTGGAGGTTATTTTAACATATTTAGATTGTTTGTGAAATTTTCTTTCTAATGATATCAGTCTAAATTATTATTATTTCTTCTCAAAGCAAACATGCAAAAACAATGAAAATAAACAATTAATAATCACCTCTAACTACTCACGGAAAACAAAGCCGCGCATTCGACCGGTATTTGAACCAGAGTCATTCACTTTGCAATCTCGCTCACTATAAACTGCTACACTACAATGCATGTTTCACTATGTGGATTTGTTTTGATACTTAAATTTCGGTATTAAAAAAGAGGGAGTACTTGCTCTTTATTTTTAATTGAAAATATGTCAAATAAGCTTGTTGACAATATTTTTGGCATATGGCAGATGTATTGCAATCAGACTCTATAATTTTTGCCAAATTTTGGTCTCAAAAAGGCTAAAAACATGCAATTTTGCACAACTTTTGCCAAAAAAGATATTGATGACAGGGGCAGTCTAATTCAACTGGAATTGGATGCATTGATGTCTTTCACAGTTCCTCACGGGTTTTCAGGCAAAAGCAAGGTCTGTAAGCATGTCAATTAAGTCTATGAAAGAAAAAAATTCAACCCATTTTTTCTCTAAAATCTTCAGCATCAAAAAGTTACATTTTCTGAAAGAACAATTCAAGCTCTTTCAAATGATACCATGAATCTCTGCTGTGGGCCTATTTGACAAACCATTCTAGCTCATATTGTTGATACCTGCAGGCCTCCCAGTGACTCTTATTTTAAATAAAGGTTTTTTTAAAGGTTGGAAAAGTTAAAATAAAGGTTTTTAAAGGTTTTGGATTTAAATAAAAAGGTTTATCAAGGTTAACTCATGGAACAAATTTTCATACAATGAGCATATTCTGGGGCAAAAGGCAGTTGGTGGCGCCAAAAGTCCATGACTTACGGGAAGTTGGAAATCTTATTTTGGTCCTGCTACTTTTTAAATGTGTGTTGAGAACAGATATGCTATTAAATGGATGTGTATACTTACCAATGAAGCTAAAACCTTGGCACTCGAATCATTTACCTTACTTTACTTTGAAAATAAAGGTTTTTAAAGGTTTTAAAGGTTATTTTGAAAGGAATAAAGGTTCAATTTGTCAATAAAGGTTTTTAAAGGTTTTAAAGGTTTTTAAAGGTTTACCAGGAGCCCTGTACCTGTTAAAGTTACTGAAAGTGGTCAGTCAATACATTGACCCTTTGACAGAGTGGACACTGTACAGTATTACAAGTCAGTGGTTTCAAATCATGTGAAGAAAATGCATGACAACTTACCATACAAGAGTTATTAGCTGACAAATGGAGCAAATAACAGTAAGCAATGTACTCTTTTTCTGGAAAGGAAATTCAAAAAAGCAAAACAATCAATTTATGACAATCAAACACTTGAAAAAAGATATAACATTATTATTAACATAAAATAAATAATATAACAAAATCACCAGCAAAGAAGCCCAACACCGCCACCACAAAAGAAAACTACGGAAAAAATCAAACAAAATCGAAAACCCTCAGAGTTAGTAAAGACCTTATCAATGTTGATTTACAAATTGTAAGTTTTGGATGCTAACCACCCACTCAGCCAAACAATTTCACTCATTAACCCTTACTCTACCAGTACTTTTTTTGAAAATGCGCTTAAGATGGGGCACCCAACACGGTGATAATATCACCACGTAGTAGAGTAAGGATTAAGCACAGGCTGATTATTTAATGGTCCTCTGTCTTCCAAGCAGCAGATTCTGGTTCGTTCTGGTTCAGTAAACCGCTGGACTGTTGACCGGGGCCATGCTGCATATATTTTTGAGTTGACACACTTGTCGTGGGTTGATTAACATTTAATCTACCAACACGTTTTTTGAAAACGTGCCTAAGAGGCGGAGTTAAAAATGTGGCACTTGAAACGGCGATAATATCGCCGTGTGATAGAGTAAGGGTTAACGACACTTGGGGAAAAAGCAAAAACTACAAAAAACAATAATATCAAGCATTGGCAGCCGCAGTAATCAAACTGAAATAATATTCCTGGGAGGGGCATATCAGAAAAACGAAGAGAATGGGAGAGGATATGACCAAGGAGGGTCCTTCAGCTTGGTGAACACTTCAAATATATTTTCATGGAGAAGACTTATGTAAGATGGTGGACACCATGTGATGATGATTCTAATCCATAGAAATAAGAGTAAACAGAAAATGCCGAGTTCAGTCACTGAGTGAAGCCAACATGTATTGAAGAAAGTCACCTAGCAGCAGTCAATGGGACCTCAGCATTTTCTGTTATTTAAGTGCTGCTATGTTCTTATCAGACCATGTAAAGAAATTACCCCAAAATGAAGGAAATTACCCCAAAATGAAAAAAATTCCTGAAAATTAGAGCAATGTGAAGAAAATTTCTCGAAAATGAATAAATTTCCTAAAAACGAAGAAAATTAAACAAGTTTTTCCAAATTTGAACGAGATTTCCCGCTTAGTATCGACGTTCTGATGAAAACTTCAATTACAAGAGCAATTTTCCCATTTGTAACCATAATTTTTTTTGGTTCTTAATCCTGAGAGGTGACCCTTTCTACACCCCAAGGGTACCACAATTTATATATCAGTATATTGGTTGAAAAGTTCTACTTTGATAGTTTTGCCCCCCTAAAGAGGATTGTTGTCCCTCTAAGTATATAATCCTGGCTACACCACTGCCTCTACCGTATCAATGAAACAAACTGTCACAGGAATATTCCTTTCAAGCTATTTTGGTACATAAACTCTCTATCTCATACACTTTCAAATCACACATCCTGCCATACATACAATCACACATCCTGCCATACATAATGAATCTTGCACTTAACAAAAAATCTGCACAACACATTGGTTTAGTCATAAATTGGAAATTTTATGTGCTATATTTAGAATACAAAGATTCTATATCCAGAATTTAAAGAAATATGAACCAAAGAAAGAGCATTAAATTTGGAGCAAAAACAGTCACACCAGTGGCATATTCAGCTTTCGGTGTCAGGCGGGGAGGGGAAGGGGGAGAGGCAAACGGAAATCATCAAAAATAAGTATCCCATTTGCTCCAGTTCACTCAGCTGTGAAATGAATACCACTTTGGCTGGGGGTTAACTGCGATGGACTAGTGCCCCATACAGAGAGTCTGCTTAGCACCATGGAAACCATGAAAAAGGCTGTATTGAGAGATGTAGGAAGCTGGGAGGGGAAAACTGCCCTCTGGTAAAATTTCACCATCTCTATTTTTTTGTCTCTCCAGTTGGGAGATAAAATTTGTTTAATTATTAACATAAAATTGAAAAACACAGAAGGTTAATTTGGTAAAATGTTTGGAAATTTTGGTAAAATTATTGGATATTTTGGTAAAATTATTGGAAATTTGGAAAAACTAGCAGAAATTTTAGTAAAATATGGCAACATTTCCAGAAAATGAAGGAAATTTCCTGAAAATTAAAGAAAACTTTCAGAAAATTGGAAAAAAATGACCGAAAATGAAAAGAAATTGATTGAAGATTGAAGAAAATTGCCTTAAACGAAAGAAATTTAAGAAAACTTCCTGAAAATTAATAAAGATTGGGCGATATTTAACCTTATATATTCAGTTAATTTGCCAAATATGTACTACAGCATATCGTATAAAGGTATATCCTGCTACTAATATTTTACTTAAGGAATTTCGCCAGGGGGGAACCACTTCCTCCCTGACACCCCACTGAATACGCCACTGAGTCACACGTGCAGTTTACAGTATGACAAATCAACTTTGTAGAAATAAAAATTCAGCATGTGCAAAAGTGATGATGTAAGAAAAGGAATACAGCTAAAATTATTTAATGTAATTCTTAAAAACAATTCCCAAATTTCAAATACTAAAGGTTCTAAATAGCATTCTACTGCTAAATATGGGTGAAGATTAAAATAGTATTCATTTCCTGCTAGCTATAGCCAGCCTCTCCCATTCAAAATATTTAGGGGGTCATGAGCGAAAACAATATTAAAGCTTACATGAGCAATTTTCTAGTTTTTGTATTCTAAGGTCACAACAATATTGCAGAATTCATGCATGCTAAGTATTAAAATGCTGTAAAATAGACACATTTTAACTAAAATGCTGTAAAATAGATACATTTTAACTAAAATGCTGTAAAAAAGATATATTTTAACTGAAATGCTGTAAAATAGACACATTTTAAGTCAAATGCTGTCAAATAGATAAATTTTAACTAAAATGCTGTAAAATAGACACATTTGAACTGAAATGAAAATAGACTTATTTGAACTAAAATGATGTAAAATAGACACATTTTAACTAAAATGATGTAAAATAGACACATTTGAACTGAAATGAAAATAGACTTATTTGAACTAAAATGATGTAAAATAGACACATTTTAACTAAATGATGTAAAATAGACACATTTGAAGTGAAATGAAAATAGACACATTTGAACTAAAATGATGTAAAATAATAATAATAATGAATACTTGTTATGCGCTAGTATCCATCAAAAGTGATGCTCATGGCGCAGCGACACAACAATTAATGCAAAACAATGTAAACAAAAAAGAAATAATAGTTAAGAATACTGCAAAATACATACATACAAGAACAAATATAAGCTTAAAAATTGAACAGAATCAGAACACATGAGGAATGTTTTTAATGATGATACAAAAGAATTGAGGGAAGGACTAAGTTTGATGTTGTTTGGAAGTCTGTTCCATAAAAAGGGGGCAGCAGATGAAAATGATCGTTTACCCCATGTTCTAGAAGTACGTGGAATAGCTAATTGAAGTTTGAAATTAAAACGCATGAACTTGCGGGGAGACTTATATGGGATTAAAAGATCAGAAACATATGTGGGAGACAATGCATGAGTAGACTTAGTCACAAAAACAAGTATTTTAAAAACAATTCTATGATGAATGGGTAGCCAGTGTAAATTCCTTAAAATGGGAGTAATGTGTTCATTTGGTTTACTTAGGGTAACAATCCTGGCAGCAGGATTTTGTAAGCGGAAGAGACGTTTGATTTGATTGGCTGGGAGACCATATAAAAAAGAGTTACCCAAATCAAGGCAGGAAGAGACAAAAGCATAAACTAGTTGTTCAGTGGCAGGCATTGTTAAATATTTTCTGATTAGTCCTATGCTACGTAAATGAAATGATGAAGATTTAGAAATTTCAGAGATATGGTCAGCCATTGACATATCAGCATCAAAAATGGAGCCAAGGTTACAAACTTTAGAGGCTACACATACTTGGGCATTACCAATTTGAAGAAAAGGGAGGTTGATTTTGTTACGCTGACGTTTGGAACCAACAATAAATTCAGTTTTATCATCATTTAACTTGAAAAAGTTGGAGGACATCGACTTGCGTATTTCAACGATACATGATTCAAGTTTATGTAGTGCAATATTTGCTTCAGCTTGATTGGGATTAAACGAAATATATAACTGTGTGTCATCGGCATACAAGTGGTAATGAAGATCATATTTACATATAATTTTACCAATAGAACTAGTATAAATGGAAAACAAAATCAGACCAAGTACACTTCCTTGCGGCACACCATATACAAGCTTAGATGATGAAGAAGTTTTATCATTAATTTGTACACATTGTGATCTGTTAGTTAGATAGGACATGAACCATTGTAATATAGTTCCATTAAAACCAATATATTGAAGATGATTGATTAACAGGCAATGATCCACAGTGTCGAAGGCAGCGGATAAATCAAGAAGGACAAAGGCAACAAGTCTACCTTTATCCATTGCTGCAAGAATGTCATTTTGGACTTTAAGTAATGCAGTCTCAATACTGTGATTTGGTCAATAAGCCATTGCTGATTATCAGGAAGATTGTTGTGCTGAAGAAAAGGTGAAATTCTACTTAAGAATTTCTACTTAAGAATTTAAGGAGTTTTGACAGAAACGGAAGATTAGACATGGGTCGATAGTTCTTCAAAACATCCGGATCCAAACTTGATTTCTTTAATAGAGGACAAACAAGCACTGACTTTAAAGATTCCAGAAAAATTCCTGAAGTGAGTGACTGATTGATAATATGAGCTATTATTGGATCAAGTGAGGCAGTGCAGTCTCTTACCAGTTTGGTTGGTATTGGATCAAGATTACAGCTTTTGTTTGGGAATTGCTTGATCAATTTTTCAACCTCAAGGAATGTGGTTGGTTCAAAGGAAGTAAGCTTTGAGTCACAATTGTCAAAATATGCAACAGATGGCATAATACATACATGAGATTCAAATTCATCTTGAATTACTTTAATTTTATCACTAAAAAAAGTACAGAATTTGTTTGCAAGATTACCATCCAAGTCGCACTGTGGAATTGGTGAACAATGATTCCGGTGAAGAACTTTATTTGTCACACGGAAAAGTTGTTTTTGATCTGAACCACAGTCAGTAATAAGAGTAGAAAAGTGGGTCAGTTTAGATTTGCGAATAAGTCCATTTACGAGGTTGCGTTGAATACGGTAAAGGTGATGATCAATCTCAAGTCTAGATCTACGCCACTTCCGTTCTACTTTGCGACGCAGGTATTTCGCCTCAGTAATTTCTGGCTATACCATGGTACATGAGGTCTTACGGTTATTGTGCGGGTTTTGGGAGGAGCATGCAAATCCAGAAGAGAAGAAAGACTTGAATCATAATTATGAAGGTTTTGTGAAAGGGAAGCAGTTAAATAGTTACAAAATACTTCTGAGTTTCTGATGTCATCACAGAGGGAACCAACATTAATATCATTAATATTTCTTGTAGTTATTGTTTTCTTCATGGCCTTTTAAATTTTTAGCTGTTTTAGAAATTTTATATTTTTTTAGTCTTTTTCAATATTTAAATGATTGTGAGGAAATTTGAAATGACCACACAACCATATGCTTCTCCAGTGCTTAAAAAATGTTAATATGGGACTCTTTTGGTGTTTTGTATGGTCTTTTAGTAAAGGGTTAATTTATAGTGCGCTATGCTTTCAGCACAGGATAATGCATAGAGAAGCTGGGCAGAGATTTAGCGATGCACAAGGGTGAAGCCAGAGTGCATCCAGCAACCAGCTTTTATGCTAATTTTATACGCATTGCCAAAACATTAGCATGCGTGCATGGTTTGATGCGATCATGCATTCAGCACAGGATAATGCATGATTAGCCGAAATACATTCTGTATACTGAGTATATATAAACATATTTAGAAACAATTAAGCTCATGTCATTGCTACCTGTTCATATATACCTCTAATACTGTTCAAATATATCAATAATCTATACAGGTATGCCATAGTCAAAAGCTACCATAATTGACATCTGGAAAAACAATAAACATGTTCAAAAGTATGCATTTATACTTACTATGAAGACAAAGTATAATGTTAAAAAGATTGTTCCGAAGTAGGCAATAGTAAACGGTAGTCTCTCACTTGAACAAAGGTGTTTGATGTGATTCATTGGGCCCCACAGAAGTGAAAAACTGTCAAAAAAAAGCATGAAACAACAATTATTTATACAGGCATACTACATGTACAAATTGAATGTGATGTATAAGAATTTTATGCAAATTGAGTTGACACCACAAAGTGTTAAAGGTCCTTGGGTGTAAAAAGCCAGCATTAGTTCAACTGCTTTTAATTTTAAAATAGCATCAGGTAAAAAATATTTCATCAACGTAGGTTAGAAATTGACAGTTTGTCAGCTTTTAAAATTTTGCTGGCCTTTCCTCAATTTCTTTAGATGGTAAAATCATCTTACTTAATTCACTGGACTTCAGTACTCTTAATATAACCAATAGCTGTGACAAAAATATCTCAGAAATAGATACTGTACCTTAAAAATACATTACAGTGGTGTAGCTAAAGGGGAGGGGAGGGGAGGGGAGCAGGGTAATTTCAAATAGTTAAAAAAAATCGCAAAATAGAAATCAGTATGTTGAATAGTTTTGGTAATCCTAATGAAAGGTCTTAAGGGTTCAGTTGTATACCAGTTATTTTGTGAAAAAGGATCAATTCTGAAAACTGATTTAAAAAAAAAATAGAATTACCAAATGTCCTACTTTCTTTCAAAATTCCTGAAGTTTTTCCTTAAAAATATGTGACTTTTTTCCACCAAATTTCTGACTTTTACCTCAAATTATCGGACTTTTTCCTCAAAATTTCTGAAGTATTTCTTGAAAATTCTGAAGTTTTTCCTCAAATTATCCTACATTTTTCAAATGTTTTTTTTATTTTTAAAGATATGGCCCACCTTGTGAAAAAGTCTACCTACTCCACTGGTACAGCACATAAAGAGTTTTGGGGACTACAGTCTAAGGTGTCCTCCAGTTTGACCTCAGTCATTTGTACTCTGACTTTAAACATATTGCAATACCTCCCTATATTAGTTCTTAATAGAAAAAAGAAAATGTTTTTGACTACTGTACTTTCCTTATACCAAACAAATAAATACATTTATGATAATTCAACTAAAATCCTGTACCAGGAAGTGCAGTAGCCAAGTGGGTAGGGTGTTAAGTTTCAAAAGGCACCAGGATCGATCTCAACCAGCATGCTGTGCTGTGTCCTTGAGCAAGACACTTTATCCCAACTTCTCCAGTTCACTCAGCTGTAGAATGATATCAGTTCTGCTGGGGGATTAACCTGCAATGAACTGGTGTCCCATCCAGGGAGTCAAGTACTCTCATCCGCTTAGCAACCATGGAAACCAGATATATACAGTAAGCATTAGCTCTATAAGCCCTTAAGGCTTGTATAAGCCCATGAGGCTTGTATAAGCCCATGGGGCTCGTATAAGCCCATGGGGCTCGTATAAGCCCATGGGGCTCGTATAAGCCCATGGGGCTCGTATAAGCCCATGGGGCTCGTATAAGCCCTCGGGGCTCGTATAAGCCCTCGGGGCTCGTATAAGCCCTCGGGGCTCGAGCCCTCGGGGCTCGTATAAGCCCTCGGGGCTCGTATAAGCCCTCGGGGCTCGTATAAGCCCTCGGGGCTCGTATAAGCCCTCGGGGCTCGTATAAGCCCTCGGGGCTCGTATAAGCCCTCGGGGCTCGTATAAGCCCCCGGGGCTCGTATAAGCCCACGGGGCTCGTATAAGCCCACGGGGCTCGTATAAGCCCACGGGGCTCGTATAAGCCCACGGGGCTCGTATAAGCCCACGGAGCTCGTATAAGCCCACGGGGCTCGTATAAGCCCTTGAGTTTATATAAGCCCTTGAGGCTCGTATAAGCCCACGGGGCTCGTATAAGCCCACGGGGCTCGTATAAGCCCACGGGGCTCGTATAAGCCCACGGAGCTCGTATAAGCCCACGGGGCTCGTATAAGCCCTTGAGTTTATATAAGCCCTTGAGGCTTATATAAGCCCTTGAGGCTTATATAAGCTCTTGAGGCCTATATAAGCCCTTGAGGTTTATATAAGCCCTTGAGGCTTGATGGGATATAACTTAACTGTACCATGCAGCAATTTCTATATTGGTTGAAAGAGTCAAATTAAGTGCTGATTATCGTGGAGAAAAATATCGCAATATATCGCACTATTTTTCAGGAAAACTAACTCACAATACACACTGTTGATATCACTACTTTTTTTGTTTATACAAGGAATGATGAACGCAAGAAAAAATGATTTCCATCAAGCAGACGACATGATCAAATAAGTATTACATTCTAAATTTCATCATCACTCATCACACCTTTGGTCAACGTGACCATGAATGATTGAAGTGAAAGGCATGTTCTGGGCCAATTTTTCATTCTTTTTGTCAACCTACATTGAAGAGTGGGGTAAAGGAGCATGATTTTCAATTAGATTTTTATGTTTCACAATATTTTTGCACATTTTAAAAGTTGATTCAAAAACGATCATGGCCTAAACTTGATTTATTACCATAACGTTAGTAACATAACGTACAAAGTAGCCTAGCCTAGTTGCATGAAAATTCCTTAGTCCTGTATTAGTTTTTGGTATCGCGATGTGTTAAGAAGCATATTACATGTCGTGGGAAAGAGATATCGCGATATCACAATAATCGACATATCATGACAGCACTAATTAAAATATGAACTTTTTGAATTTTGTAAGATACACTCCTGCAGTAATTTTCGAGTTATGGCTGACCAACTTCAAAGAATTATGATTTTGTACCACAATAATACAATTATGATACAAAAGAAAATTTTGTGATGTAATAGGCCTACATCACAAAATATGCATAAATTATGCAAATTGATGCCTGAGATTTAAAAATGCACATAAAATGGTGAAAGTTTAACCAATTTTGATGAAGTGTTTTGCTACAGGTATTATGATGGTATTCAATAGATTCTAACGCAGTTTAGCTAATGTTGCCTCTACATGTCTATATATGCACAAATCTTACCTTCCGAGAGTGAATATACTTCCTAGTGTGTAAAGCAGCGCAAATTTAGTCGGCTTCAGTGCAAGAAACGGGAGGAAAAACCAGGCCAATACAAAACAACATACACCAGTCAGAAGGCACAGCATAAAACCACTATTCTCTGTTTTTTGGTCTGTGAATGAAGAGGGGAAACATATTAATAGTATTTAATAATGGACATTCAACGAAGGTGTTTGGGCTTACAGTAGATGAAGCTAGGAGTGGGAGTTGGGGCCAGGGGACGAATTAGTACATGTTAGTTTAAAAACCTGTAATACCATATCAAAAAGTACAGTGTATTTATAAAGAGATATTAGGTTTTATATACCATATAGAATTTGTTATATTTGATACGTGTACTGTACTTATAAATCTGTATATAAAACATTCTATCATATACGGTTAGTTATATGGCTTTATACAAATTTATGAAGTTTTATTTCCAAATAAAAAACGTGTTTTGTCTCTATATACCATATCTGGCTTTATAAGTTTTTATAAAGCTCTATATTAAAAGAAAATCCTTCAATATCTGGATTTATATCAGGATTTATATGGCTATATAAAGCCATATACTGTACCTTGATTTACGCCAGATATAAAGTCATATATGGGATTTCTGTAATAGGACATACAGGGCAGTAATTCAACTTCACACAAGGGGGGAACATGGAACCATACTTTTCCTCCACAAGTTAGGCACTTGTCAATTGTGTGACTCACTCTTACACCCCGGACAAGGTGAATCATTGCACCAAGGTGGTGGACAAAACATGTACATTGACGCATCCATAGGTGACTGACAATTTTTTGTAAAATGACTTACCCTTAATCATCACCTCTGTACAAAGTCAATGGGTCTGAAGTAAATTGACCCACCCCAAAGTCACTCTGGTGATTGACAATTTGATACAATGATGCACATGTGAGTCACTTTTTCATATGTTAATACTCACCTTTGATTGACATTGCCGGAGCTAGTAGGGGTAAGTCATACAACTGACAAGTGCATTAGAGGAGTGGAGCCTGTGCAGGATTTTTTTACTTCAAAACCTTATATATGAAACTATGTATTTTTTCATTCTGCCAGAAAGAGTGGGGAATCCCTTGTCTCTCACCAGGAGTGCATATGGTATAGAGACTATGACTACACACAGGACAAAAAATGAGTCAGTATAACTAGGACTACAAACTTAAAAAAAAAGTGATATACGCTAATTGACTACGACTAAGACTCAACTAGCAAACTTCAAAAACACACGAACATTGACTACTACTAAAAATAAAGTATAAATAAGTAATTAACAAAATGAAATAGTTCCACCATACATAAGCCTACCATAAAATGTCTTTTCTTTAATTCTTAAGTCACTACGACTTTAAACCATGAGTTTGCTTGCGAAATTGCATTGATTCTACACTTAGGCTACTACAAAACTTGTCTCCCCTCATCATAATAATCATAATTAGACATAACTTTTTAACAACATTGTAAATTGGGTTTATTTTGCGGGTTATTGGATCCAGTTCCTTAAGGCTTAACTTGCTTTTAACAAACCTCTGTACATTGTCACAAAGATGAATGGAGTAGCCTAGGCCTACAGTACAAGTGGTGGGAATTAACACTAACAGCACTGTAACACTAACGTCAGAGTAGGCAGTTTGTTTAGCAACTTTTACTTCAGAAAAAAATATAGGCCTAACGTTAGGTCTGGGCCCTAACGTTAGGTCTGGGCCCTAACGTTAGGTCTGGGCCCTAACGTTTAATATAAATAGGCCTAGGGCCTAGGTCCTATCCTAAATTTAAACTTGACACAAGCCTAATGTAGGAGGCTAAAGTCTAGGCCTACTTCAGTACTTGCTTTGAAGTTTGAATGAATACGATTATGCTCAAAAAATAAACAACGTTATTTATTAGCCTCACCAAACTAGGACACATAGGATCTTTTTGTGCGCTGTTAAACCAGCCATTACTTGTGGTATCTTGTTCTTCTATCAATGGTTCTTCGTCGGGTTCAGGAGAAGCTTTCTGCCGGTCAGCCCCGGAAGAAAACCAGGATTTCACCGACGAGAGGGGAATAAAACTGCTGGACTTTCCACCTGCATTTGTTCCAGACGATTTACTTCTTGAGCTGGATAAATAAGCCTGCAAATCAGATTTGATGTCTGTCATGGTTAATGTTTCTCCGGAGTTCTGGAAAGTGGTTCTATTTCTCTTCAAATGACAGAAAAAATTAAAGTTCCACGCAAGCAGTTGCTTGATTACGAATGTTTTGAAAGTTGTTTACATCGTGGCTAAAGACTGCCAATCTAAGTACCAAAATCTACAACAAAAAATAATCAAAGTTCTGTTGAATTGTTTTGCTTTTTTACCTATTAAAATATTTATTTTATATCATTGACAATAATTTGAAAATTTGGAGTATTAATTTTGTTTCTAACATCTTTATCATCAAACTATATATACAAAATTGCGAATAAAAATGACGTTACTAAATCCTCGATACACAGGTGGACTACGTGACTTACCGTTTCAAAACTAGAAAATCTTGAATCTAAATCTGAATTGGTTCAGTCGGCATAAGTCCTTCAAGAGGACATAAACGCCAACCGAGCGTAAAAAGTACGCAAAAAACATCAATGCTGTAGTAGCTCAACATATTTTTTTTTTTGAGGGTGGGGTTTACGCCTGTTTTTTTCCAAGCCAAAAACTCTAGTGAAGCCACTGCTAAAAATTACATTTTTATCCATATATTCAATGGCATTTTTCTTTCGTGATAGGTCTTCCAGCAAAGGTCCCCCTTCCCTTCTCTCTCCCCGCCCCCTTTTCCTCCCGAGCAAGATGGTCTGGGTAAGGCTATATATACCAGTGCATGCTTCAACCGCAGAGAGTGTCCGTGTGTTTTTGTGACTGGCGGACCGGCAGATCCAGTTGGCACAAGGAAGCAATGCGCCATGAATGTAATTGAAATGAGAATTTCATTATTGGCGAAATAATGACATCAATATCCATGCAATTTCTGTTTGATCAGTCACAGCTATTTAAACATCTTAATTATCTTTATCATTAGTTCCTAGCTAACAATCTTTAAATTCACTGTTTTCAGGCGTATTCAATTGGAAGTTGACTGGTTCAATTTTTGACCAAATTTGAATTTGAAAATGGGACGCCTTCAAATTTGGTTGAATTCTAATTAATAATATTTTGGCATCGCCGTCTTTATATTCTCCAATAATGCCCTGGTCTAAAGATTTTGATTTCCACTTTAAGATTTTTATTTTATTCAAATTTGCTTATAGGCCTATATTACTTACTTAAGAACTACCGCCCCTAAAAAACGGTGTTTTCTGCCTCTAAGAACCAGGGAAACACCGTTTTTAGCCTGAGGAAAATACCGATTTTTAGGGACGGAAACTAACAGGGGCGGAAAATAACGTGATGCCAAAGCTAACATTCAGAATTGCAAAAACCAATGCATGCGGTATAGTTTATAAATTAAATGCCCCTTTAAGGAAAACGAAATTTTCTTTAAATTGACATACAATTCACCGAAATATTAAAGATCATCGGTTGAAAATTAAGAAAAAATTGGTTACATTATTTCATATTTTGGTCAAATTTTAAAACAAATTTAACATTTTCCCCAAATTACCATCTAATGAAGTAAATTTTTCGAAAAATGGCCAGAAATGAAAAAAAATTCGCCTAAAACTGTAAAACGATTCAAGGATATTTGAAAGAAAAGTAACCAAACAAGAACGAAATGTCCCAAAAATCGTAAAAATCGTAGAAATTTCCACAAAAATAAAGGATATTTCCCCAAAATTGAAGAAATTTTCAGGAAATTGAAGAAGATTTTTAGATTAGCAGCATGCAACCTCTAGCAACGTCAGTTGATGGAACTCAATTTATTTACCAGGGCAATTTTTCCACTTATTACCGGGAATTTTTGGAGGTTCGTTCCATCCTCTACTCTCCCTGGAAGGGAGGAAGGGGGGAGGAAACATTTTCGGTATGGAGTCAAGGGGCTCAAGTCCCTTGTGGGGTCCAGGCCCTCCAAGGACAAAGACCCAGTGGGAGACCAGGGGACGAAGCTCCCTATGAAACCTCGCATTTTCCAACTTTTTAGATGCCTACAAAAGACTCTGAATGTGCGCAATACAAAGCTTTTTCAACTACCAAGTTAGGATGATTACGAAGGTTTTTCTTCTTTATTAAAAAGGTCATAAATCGCCATTTTGGACAAAATCATTTTTTGATATTTCGGACATGTCGCCCCGTAACGGCTTCCCTACGCTCCTGCTTAATCAGTTATTGTTATGTACCAATCTGCAATACTCTTGGGAGTTAGTGTATGCATGCATGGTTTGAAACAAGATTTCTCATCAAACTGAAAAATATCTTCTGGAAAATGTCCTCCAATTACTTTAAAGATATCCAAGATTCTACATTCGACAACTTCACAACATACATTGCAGTCTGGTGTAAAAAAAAACAATCGGGTACCTTAAATGTTTAACTTTCTGACTTAAGTCCGTAACACACCAAACGCGACGCAGCGAACGATTGTCAGATAATCATACAGGAAACAAAATATTATATAAGATGCTTTGAATTTTTGCTAACACACGATGAAGTTTACGATTGAGGCTTTCTGATAATACTGGAAAATTTGTTACAAATGCTTTTTTGATCAAACTGGAGAAACTCGCTTTAGTGTGGCGCGATTTTTTGTCGCAACGCGAATTAATGGGCGTACAAATGGGCGTACAAATGGGCGTACAAATGGGCGTACAAAGGCCATTTCAATCAATTTTCAGATTTCATCTGAATAGCAATGCAATGACGATTCTTCTCTGAAAACAAGAGGTCAAAATGTTTCTCTTTCTTTATTTTATTCAATTTTGTTTACAAAATCGCTCGCCGCGTCGCGTTCGGTGAGTAACGGCCTTTATGCTTGGTTACGGTGGAGCCATGGCAGCATGGTGGTTATTTTTAATTTCAACTGGCAATCAGCTTACGCTAGAATTCTTCTGGCAGTTTTTCTACTTATTGTCTCTCCAAATTTTCTAAAGTGGGTCCAGGTCTAATAGTCAGTCAGGGAGCATACCTATTAATGGGAACACAAAATGTTCCTAAAAATGGGAACATTTTGTTACATGGACGCCGCCATTTTGTGATATTTCCCATGATCTTTTGCTATCCTAACTTTAAAGCCTTATGCAATGTTACATATTTGAAATTTAAACTACGTCTGGGAAAAATATCTTTGCTGGGGAAACTTTAAACTCATGAAAATACCTTTATTACTGCATGTCATGGCTGAAACTTTTCCATTCCTATTTGATATGTATACCACGCCGTTTTCGAAATATTAAAATTAATAGACAATAGAGCTAGGATTTTAGGCGCAAAACAACCATTTTGAAAATTGAAATCTTTTCAACATAATGATTTTTAATATTTCAAGTAAATAAATTAGGAATTATGACATTTTATCATAACATCTGAAGAATGGCTGCATGACTTCAATATTCTAAGTGTGTTATAAATGTTTCGGCATGTGTTTAATTGTTCCGGCATGCTCCCAGACTGTTAGTGCAGTCACAACGCTGAGAAAGTTATCTCTTGTGTTTTTAGAACTAGACCCTATAGGCCTTGATATGCAGAATGAACCATTGAAAGACGTAAAAGCCCGCCTAATGTCGATGTCACGTACTGTACCTGTAAGGTCCATACCTAAGTACCGTACCTTTAACAAAGTGCCACAAAATGTATATACCCACGCTATTTTGCTGTTAGGGCGATACTGAAATCAGGAATTAAAATTTGAATACCTCTAAGGGTGAAGAGGAATTTAACTTCCATCACAAAAAACACCAACAACTGTATACGTTTTAGGTCATTTCAAGCTATCTTTTTACAATAATGTAAACGATAGAAACGCAAACAGCTAGCCCATGATGTAAATCAGGGTTTAAAGTCAATTTAATTAAATATTACAGCTATTTTTAAATATTAGTTTTCAAACCCAAGTTATAGTCCAAGCGAGCTATCAACTATAAGTGATATTTTGGCTATACTGTGGGACAAATCCCAAACAGGCGAATTCTTAGTTTGACCACGCTGGAGTTGAAAAGAGTACAGTACGTGGCGATATGATTCAGGTATTTAAGTTCCTATCTGATAGTGATGCTTTGACTTCCTGTTATTTCTAGCATGTTTCAGCTAATTCTCATGTGACACGTGGTAACAGTTTAAAGTTGACCAAAAAGTTCTCACGGATAGATATTCGGCGTTTTAGCTTTTCCAAAAGAGTTGTTAATGAGTGGAATGGTTTGCCTGAGTGGGTAGTTAGCTCCAATTCTGTTCACAATATAAAGGTCAACATTGATAAGTTCTTTACTAACTCTGGGCGTCTTTGATTTTTTTTTGTGTGGTGGTGGTGGTCTTAGTTTGGGCTTTTTATAGGGTGAATAAACCCTTCTTAGCCTGTGATCTTGTTAAGTTATGTAGGCTATTATGCCTACATTAACATATACAATTTTGCCATAATAAAATTTGACATTTTGCCGAAAACTGAAGAAAATGTCCCGACAATGAAATAAATACCCCGAAAATTGAAGAAAACTGAAGAACATTTCTGAAAATGGAAGAAAATCTCTCAAAAAATAAATAAAATTGTCCCTAAATTTTCGAAAATGAAGGAAATTTACCAATAATTGAATTAGGGCGTAGCCAGGTTTTTATTTCTGGAGGGGCGATCTGTATATGTCTTTGCGCATTTGAGGGGTACAGGGATTATGCGTTTTGTGGACTTGAGGATACCTAATGACGTATACAAACTTGATATTGCATTCGATCACCACTGTCAACAACTACTTATTTGAAATGGTTAAGTCCTTTTTTCAACGCCTGAATTGAAGGAGATTTCCTGAAAATTAACGATTTTCCGATAAGTCATGTTAGCAGCAACGTTTGATGGAAAACAACTTGTAAACATAAAATGTTTGGCACCCGAGAGGCACGACCGTACCTACATTGCCACGTAACTGCAGTGCACTTTGGGAAGAAGGAAGGGGGGGGGGGGGGAGAAAAAGTTAACATCTTTAGGCATATACGCATAATTCAGTACAACAAAAACAATAATAAGCGGCTCTTGCCCATTTGGCGAGCTACCAATGACTTTCTATCTTTTTAATTCCTCTTCCATATGGACTTGAGCTTGACCACTGCAATCGATAAAAAGTTTCTTTATTACGTGATTCCATAACGCGTAATATTCACACGTAGTGTGTGCGAGGGGATTTATTTAGACTCTCTTGTCGCATGGGTTTCACTAAAAAAGAAGATAAAGTTGTGAAAATGGATGAAAATACCACTGTAGATGAGTCACAGGACGCACAACTTATTCCTGGATATTCAAATGTTAATGACTTTGCTCAGGTAAGGATAAAATGTCCTTTCGTAAGGACGTTTTATAATTATAAACACGGTGCTGTTCTGAAACTTCAAATTTATCGACAGTAACTTTAGTGTAAGCTACAGTAGCTACTGCAACCAACTGTACCTGTAACACGAATTGCACCAATAAAAAAAAAAAAAAAAAACGGGGGCGGGGAGGAGAATATGGGGGGATGTCGCTTGAGTCTCAGTGAACTCAAGCGACATTATTTTGAAATTCCAGGAAGTGTTTACTGTTCTGGAGTCTGTTGCAGTTTTCTGATCTGCAAATGCCACTGTGACTGGGTGGAAGGTGGCATAAATTATCTGACAAATTGTTGCAGAATACCCTGCAAGCAGTGGTAGAAGACTCCCACCTTGAAGTTGAAGCATGCTACGACTGTGAGGTCATAATGCTGACTGTAGATAGTAGTCATGCTACAAAGTCAAAGCCCCTCACCCTAGCTTGATTTGGGGCAGGGTGCTACTAGACTTGTTGAGGGGCACATTAATACGCATGGGAAGCGCTGCATCCTTTCGGCATGGAGTCCAGGGGCCCCCTTAAGGCTCAATCCTATTGGGCTATGGGATTTTAGCTATAATCATACCTACGATTCAGAATGAAACTATTCTGATTGATAAGGACCATTCACGAGTGATACAGGGCATTTGTTTACTATGCTATTATTCTGTGTTCTGTATCCATGTAACTTGTAAGGTATTCATTTATGATTATAAATTAAGATTATTAAGTTTTTATTTTTTATATCTTTTATAATTTAAACAAACAAAATTCTCATGAGGGAAAGGGCATACCCCAGGGGCAGGGCATACCCCAGGGGCAGGGCATACCCCAGGGGCAGGGCATATCCCAGGGGCAGGGCATACCCCAGGGGCAGGGCATAACCCAGGAGCAGGGCATACCCCGGGGGCAGGGCATACCCCGGGGGCAGGGCATACCCAGGGGCAGGGCATACCTCAGGGGCAGGGCAGACCCCCTAGGGGCAGGGCGGGCCCACGGAGGGGCAGGACGGCCCCACGGAGGGGCAGGACGGCCCCACGGAGGGGCAGGACGGCCCCACGGAGGGGCAGGACGGCCCCACGGAGCGTAGGGGCAGAAAGGGCCCACGGAGGGGCAGGACGGGCCCACGGAGGGGCAGAAAGGGCCCACGGAGGGGCAGGACGGGCCCACGGAGGGGCAGGACGGGCCCATGGAGTGTAGGGGTAGGATGGGCCCACTGAGGGGCATGGTGCTCTGCCCTTGTAAAACAGCAAAGCTAGGAGTCTGCCTCATTACAGAGCTCGGAGCAACCAAAAATTAGAATTATATAACAGTATAACCTAAAGCAAATGTGTTCCCTTTTACTTTGCCAGGGTGCATTTTGCGCACTAAGGTCTGAAAATCTTTGGTGTGGAGTTTACTTCTTTTCATCGTAGTGGCATAGCACAAGCTTTTCTTGGCATACTGGTGTGAAAAAAAGTATTAACTCTTGTAACAAGGCCTAGTGCACTTGTCCTAATTTCTTTCCCTAATACACTAATACACTCAAGAATTATTTACCTAAAATACCAATAACTCTTGCAGAATGTAGGCTACTATAAAACTAAGTAACTTTGAAACAATCACACTTAAAGACACTTTTACTCCTGCTAGATTACAAATGATGCTATGGCTATTATGAAAGAGGTAGAATGCACATAGGGAGGGTGGAATGCTGAAACAAAATTTTGTTTGGTTCTTTCTTTGCTATATATAGTTTTGTGTATTCCCGTATCAGTGACTTTATATAAATTATAAATAGATTACTGTCAAGAACTAATGCGTATTCATTAGTTGCACTGTTAGCCAATCATGTTCTTTTAAAATTAAAAGCAAATTTCGTCACCGCAGAAAGTATTGCAGAAACAAAATACTAAACAAGACTTAGTAAGATAGTAGTAACTCACTGCTTGGTAGTTTGACTGTCTTGGTGTATTAAAGCAAAGGCCCCGTTCTACCTATGGCATAGTTTTATATGAAATGCACCCTGGTCACTATGGAGCTCAGAGCTGCCTAAAAATACAACTGCATTGTAACATAACAGCTTGTTTGTACCAAGTTTAATGTACTATGAATGTAATTTACTGCACACTGGTCTTAACATGTGTCAATCGGATCAGTTGAATTATAGCCTTCATAGAGTGAACATCTTACAAAGTGTGTGTCAGTGTCTGTTATTTTACATGGGTGTCAGAAGTGGGATGAAGAAGGTGACCAATTAAAAACTGGATAAATTTATCAGAAAGTTTCAAAGTTACACGCAACCAGTCTGCAACAGAGAGCATTGACCAATATGTGACGGACTTACAAAATAAAGCAAAATCTTTTCGTTTGGTGCGCTGACTGACAGCGTGATAAGGGGCATAATAGTCTGTGGAGTTGTGAATGATAGTGTTAGAGCTTGTTTACTTTGCGAGGCAGCTTTGACTCTTCAGAATGCAGTTGATATTTGTAGGTTGTGCAAAATTTCTGTCTCATTCGCAGATGTACCAGTATCTTATTTAAAACAAACAATCATGTTCAAGCATTCATATACTTAATAATGAACTTGCTCTTGTCTCTGATTGGTTTAAGGCCAATAAACTATCTCTTAATGTTAACAAAACCAAGTTTATGATTTTCCAAAACAGACAATATAACAATCCCGATTTGAATATTTGAATTAATGGTTCCGTTGTTAAGCAATCTGCCAGTGTTAAATTCTTAGGGCTTCTTATTGATCCTCACTTAACATGGAAATGCCACATTAACCTCGGAGGGGGCACTTTTATATATGAGGTAGGGGGAACATTTCATAAAGCAGTTTTTTTCTTCAGAAGGTAGTGCAGGTATCAAAAATCCAATGTCTGCCCAACTGCTGGTCTAAAGAAAATTGCATATTTTCATTTATCAAAATCACTTGTTTTGTAGTGCAGGTATCAAAAATCACCTATTGTTGTACTGCAGGAATTAAAAAAAAATCACTTATTTTCATACTGCAAGTATCAAAATCATAAACTGTCATACTGCAGTTATCAAAAAAAATCTCTCATACTGCTGTCCAATTTTAAAATTCTGGGCAGCACATACCTACCACTTTAGTATGGTATGTGTTTTTTTAATATTTTTTTTAGCGTAAACATTCAAAAATGCACTAAATGTTTACTAATTATCGAATTGCGAGTAATCGTTTTTCATAAGTTGAGTCTTGCTGTTGAAAATCAATATCATTGAAATCCCACACACATTTGGTTGACAAAATTCCAATTCAATGACTTTTACAAACTGTAAACCCGATTATCATAATCCTTTTCATATGCAAGAATCACAAATGCGCAGTATTCACCCACAGTATGAATAGTGAATTTAATTGTGGCAATCAGTACATTTACGTGTAAATATTACCTAATGAGTAAAATTTGCAAGAAATTTTTTTTGTGCAAAATAAACAAACAGAAAAGGTTTTAACAGAACTGAAATTCTGCATGCTTCACAAACATGGTGGCCATTTTTTTTCAGAGGTCTGATATGAGTAATACTTTTGGGGTGGTGGCGTAGTTTTGAAATGTTTAATGGCGAGGTATCATAGTATGCAAGATTTTCACAGTAAATGCCTTAGCGAGTATGGCAAAAAAGTTATGCAATGTTGAGATTAAATGACATTGAAGGAAAGTTCTTTCTAAACTGAATTTCCATGTACATTTTCCATAAAAATGATGTTTATACTGTAGAAATAAACTTTTATGATTTGAAAAGCAAAATTCCAGCATCTATTTCGGCATTGGAGTCAATATTTTTGCCATACTGGTTGTGCGATTTTTTTACTTAGCATTGTAAACGAGTAATTCTGGTGTACTTCTGAAAATTACAGTACTAAACGCATGTACACTGTAAACGATACACATTCACATTTTTTGGGGTGTACACGTTTCCTAAAATCCCTAAACATTCACAGCTCTAATTTGGGCTTCATTACTCTTCATTAAGGTACTTGCTTTGCATATTCTTAACATTGTAGAGCAGTGTTTTGCATTTTTTCTTATATGCACGCAGAGAAAATTATAATATTGCAGACCAAAAAGTAATCAAATCCTTGTCAAGAACTGTCATATTGTGACAAGGGCATCAAGCCCTAAAATTGTATATTAGTTGTACTATACATCTACAGTACTTCATATATGGGCTACAGTAGCATATGTACAGTACAAGTTAATATCGTTGCATATTCATGAACATTGTGGCACTGTGGCACATGACTTATAAAGTTATTTTCTGCATAGCTTAAACACGTTATTATTAACAAGTTATTAACACATAACTAACATAGCTTTCAGTGTACATTCATTGTTTAATGTATAATGTTCCAGAGATCCATTTTTCTATTGAAATTAATGCTATCCGTCCTTACTAATTTCATAAATTATTCTTTCTATAACTACTGTGCCATTTTCTCTGATTCTAAATCTGTCCTCCCAGCCATTTAAAAGTTGGACAACCCAATAATCTTTAGTACAGAATAAAATGTTAGTATGAAAAAATTAGTAGAAAATTAGTAGGAAAAAATCATTTCCTGCTGGATGCTTTTGTAAGTTATATAGGTATCCTAGAAATGTTTGGATACAATGAACCTCAACCCTTTCCCTTTTTACCTCTGCCAGCATAGTTGGACAGAGGTTATGTTTTCACCTGCGTTTGTCTGTTTGTCATCAACATATCTCTAGAACAAATGATTGGATTTTGATTTTGGTGTGTGATTTTCACTGCTTAATGAAAAAGTGATTAAAATTTGGGTCATATTGGAATAGTGGAAGGGCAAAAATCGAGGGGTGGGGATGATTTGGGGTAAATTATCTGTCATTAATAAATCTGAAGAACTGATGATTTGATGTTGATTGGTTTGTGGTTTTGTTAAAGGCCATCTATCGTGATTAAAATGTGGCAGCGTACAATTTATTCCAAAATGATGCCGATTGGCCTATTAATGCACACTGTGCCATTGTGTTTTGAACTTGACCAAGCAAAACACAGGATTGGAATGTCATTTACCTGGTACATTAAAGACGACAACTGGCCTTTAAAGAAGAAGTAATTAAAGTTAAGGACATATTGGAACAGGGAAAGGTAGGAAGTTTTGAAGTGTGCTCATTAAAAACACCATGCAGACAACCAACACATTACTCTGTAAAGTGTGTATACTGTATCCTATACCAAATCTCAATAATTTACAAAAACTTTCCAATGATATACAAAGAAGTAATTTTTTTCTTTGTATGACATATTGTCATGGAAGTGGAATCTTCAAACTTGATTAACTCCCTGTATGGATAAAATATCAGCGTGGTTTCTTCACAGTTATGTTTCTTTTAGTGTCATCTATATTTTCTGATTGGGTTTGAGAAGTTGTAACACTAAATATTAATGCTACTTACATAGTCAACCAACGCGAGATCCGTCTTAAGTTCAGAAGCTTGGAAACGATGATGAAAATCTGTCCGGAATCCGAGAGTATGATAAAGTGGAATTAATTTAATTAGGTTAGAAATATCCACAAATATACATAAAAAACTTCTCATGGATGAAATGTTGTAGTCTGAAAATATCACACGTGTAACATCGAAAGGCAAGATTACATAACGTCGTACATAGCACTGCTGGGACAAATGCCAGCCAAAGAAGAGAGTGTTTCCTTTCAATGAAACTGTTTATATACAAGATAAAATATTCCTTTGTACATCAGAGGGGGTAGTTGAACAATGTAAAATCCTGCAGGAGGATGCGTATTGCTGTTTGCTACAGCAAACTGCTACATAGCTCCCCCCTAGATTATTGGAAATAATCGATCACGTTGGGGTCACCAATTTGTAACACTAAATTTAAAGCTGCTTACATATTCAACCAACGGGAGATCCTTTTGAAGTTCAGAAGCTCGGAACCGATGGTGAAAATCTGTCCAGAATCCAAGAGTATTATAAAGTGGAATTAATTTAATAAGGTTAGAAAATCTCCTCAAGGATAAAATAATGTAGTCTGAAAATATCACATGTATAACATAAAAAGGCAAAATTACATAACGTAATACATAGCACTGCTGGGACAAATGCCAGCTAAAGAAGAGAATGTTTCGTTTCGATGAAACTGTTTATATACAAGATAAAATATTCCTTTGTACAGAATAGAGACTGGGTAGTTGAACAACACATAATCCTGCAGAAGAATGCATATTGCTGTATGCTACAGCAAAGTCATGGGAATATACCTGTGATGAGTAGTTTGTTCATTTTGATAGAATGGGTAAGGAAGAAAAAGGTGAAAGAATGTTTCTAACAAATGGGCATAACCACTTTCTGTGAATCTTGGCAGGAGGAATTCCCATGGTTCAATCCTGTAAAGAATGACCAAGCAGGGGCGTGTCTAGCTTTTGCTTTGGGGAGTTGGGGCTTAAGCCCCTAAATAACACCTCTTACTAAGAGGTTTACTTCCATATCTTGGTCCAGAAGGTTCTTGGCCCTAAATTGTAAAAAAAGAAACATTCCAACAAATGAGGATTTTATTCCAAACATTGAGGGTTTTGGGTCTAAAAGTGAGGATATTTTTGGTTCAAAATGGGAGTTTTTTGGTCCCAAATTAAAGATTTTAAGCACTTAAATCGAAGAGTTTTGGTGCCAAATCGAAGAGTTTTGGTGCCAAATGGAAAAGTTCAGTTCAAAATTAATGATAATTCAGTTGATACAAAAAAGAAAAAATGCCAAGTTGACATCTCTTGTTTTCTCTGATTCATTTCATATTACAGTTAATTATATTTTGGCTTTGACAAAATTTTTAGGTATACATTTTTTTTTTTTTGGGAGGGGGGGGAGAAGGAGGGTGGTTAATAGCCCCCCTTAGACATGTTACTCAGGGACCAACTTATTGCACGCTGCGCAATATGCAAAAAGAACTTGTGGAAAATTGATGGATATCATGTAGCACAGTTTTACAAACCCATGATCTGATCATGACAGGGAACAAAAGAATATCGTGTTGAATTTTTAAGTGGAAGCTCGACTGAAGTTTTCATGTTCATGGTATACATAAACAAAGTGATGAAGCATTAAAAAGCAAAATATTTTCCATAGCCAGTAGCATAAAAAATAGCATAAAATTTCACAATAAATGGGATAAAATCATAAATCATTAATTTCTAAAAAGTGGCTGGGAGGCCTGAAAAGGGCTGTTTGTTTAATCACATCATCTGATTACAATACTGACATACTGTGGATATTATTTTTAAAGATTCAAGTATCCTCAACGTTTGTGACATTTATAAGCACCAAATAGGAATTTTTATGTTTAAAATAAATCTTAAGTTGTTACCGTCTACGTTGTGTAATTTATTTCAACCAAACAAAAGTATTCATTGCCACTTTACCAGATACTCCGATAAGTATCATTTATTCAGCTTTACTACCATCGTCAACAAAAAATCATTTGTCTATTTGGGTACTAAACCCTGGAATAACCTACAGTAGATCCTCTGTTTAAGAATGACACCTCAATCTCTTTATTTACCAAAAAACTAAAAAGATTATCTTGTTACCAAATATTAATTTTAGGTACAGCTGTATAACGGGTGGGTATAAGGGTGTGGGAGGGTCACGGTTGGTTGTGTGGGTGGGGAGGGGCTGTTCTAGAGGTAGCATATATATTTAAGTTGTAAAAGGTGACTTTTGTTTAGTAGGTTATTGTTTTTGTTATTATTTTTTCTTTATTGTTTCTTTATTTTAATGGTGGCTTGTCAAGCAATTGCTTTTTCAGGCTTCCTCCACTTTAATCTATATTATGTAAATAATGTGTTGTATATTGTTAAAGAATGTGGAAAAATAGATAAATGAAATGAAATAGTATGGTGACGGTCGTAAAACCATATAAAATCCGAAAAACTATAAGCGGCTGGCCCAGAGAATAGCAGACCTGCCCACCTGCGTTAAGAAAGGAATACCTATTGTGCTTTCAGTGACGCTCAGTGGCACCTGGTCTTCCAAATTCCATTCCATTCTTTAAGGGATTGTAAATCTCGATACTTTCAGTATCGGTTTATTCATAGAATTCTTGGTACTAATTGTATGTTGATTAAAATGCAATTAAGGGAAAACCCTTATTGTACTTTTTGTAATACTTTTAATGAGACCCTTGAACATCTATTCTAGGAGTGCAATATCATTTCAAATTTAATTTTGGACGTCGAGCAGAAGATATTTGGTTCTCAATATGTCCTTTCTATAAAGCATGTGTTCTTTGGTCAGGATTTGTACTTAAAACATCCGTACAATTTTCTTATTTTTCATATGAATTTTTTTATTTATCAAAAGAAAATGTGTGATACTATGCCAACTGTTAATGAATGTTTGTATAAGTTCGAATTTCTTCTCCAGGTGGAAAGTTTTATATGCCAAAGCAAGGCTACCTCAACAATATCTGTTGGAAAATTTAAAAGAACCTTTCAGCACTGGCCTTCTGTTTTGTATTGTTACTGTAGATATTACAGTATGTGCATGGAGAGTTAAATGATTGTATGTTTCCTTATTATGTTGTTTGAATGTCTTTAAGAAGATGAGGTGCTGTGGCTCAGTGGTTAAGGAGTCATGCTGGTATTCAAGAGGTACCGATTATTGTCGTGAGCGCTGAATTGTGTCCTTGAGCAAGACACTTTACTTTACTTTGGTCCACTCTGCTGTAAAATGAGTACCAGCAACTGCTGGGGAGTTAATCTGCGATGGACTGGCACCCCGTCCAGGGGGAGTAATGTACTCTCATGTGCTTGCGCCATGGAAACCGGGGTTAAGCACCGGCTCAATGGGCCTAATGGCTTGGATGGATTTAGCTAAGCTCTGAGAAATGGGACAATGCGACTAATTATCTGTGAACATTTTATGTTATATGTATTTGGTATTACTGCATTCCTCACCTCATCTAGTCTCTTCAGGCCTCCTGGCCCATAAGGCTGCAGTGCACTCTCTCCACTGGACTGTGTTATTTGCAACTTGTCTGGCTTTTATCCACAAGCTCCATCCCATCACTTTCCTCTCCTTCTCAACTGTCATTCTCCAGGTCGTTTTAGGACGACCAACTTTCCTTCTTCCCTCTGGTTTCCACGTCATAGCTGTCACACAGTGCTTAATAGTGCTCATGCGCATCACATGGCCAATCCACCTCCACCTTCTTTTTACTTCTGTGCTGATTTTGTCACTACATTCTCTATTATGTAATAGTACTCTTTTTGTTTTTGTTTTGATGAGAGCGTTGAATAAATGATTGCAAAAAAACAATATATAAAATTAAAATAATAAAAGAATTAAAGTGATCCACCATTAAGATTTTACAATGAAAACAATGGAGGAAATTTTAAGTAAAGTAGAATGCCAAATGCGAAATTATTTCCAGTTTTGGATGCCAGCAGTGGCTACTGGCAAGTCTAATTAGATGACGAAAGTGCACATGCTGAAAAATTTCTCCTTCAGCCTACCCGCACCCGACACCTGACTTAATCCTGAAAACTCAGGTATGACAATTACCAACCCGACTTCCTGTTCAGTGTATTGTGTTTCTACTCCAAACAATGATTGTTTATCTGCCATTCCCATGCACATCACAGCCAAGTAGCCCAAGGATATTTGTGTGTATAAGATTACACAAAGCAGAGCTGAATAATCAGGGCACTTTTGTGATTGAAATCACTCATCCGTGTTAAGTGTCTTAGTTGGAGAAGTTTGTTTTTAAACTGGTTGTAAAAATAGCTGTGTATCATAATGCCTGAGGTAATAATGTGCATAAACTGTGAATGATTGACGGACCATTTCTCCTAAAGAAAGATATTGCTTCATGCAAAATTATGTACATTCAATACCCCGTATAGATGCTACAAGTTCTAAAGATTTCCTTTTGGTATTTCATTAGCTCCTGTAGTGTTCCAAAGGTTTATGACGGATATATTTTCCGACTTAAAATGAGTCTAAATAGTTGTTGATGACATAGGACTCATGTCATGCTAATGTACATTGCAGATTCTGTAGGTAGCTTTGTTTTATTAGGCTCTATGACTCATCATGTTTTAAATGTTGGTATTCCGTACATTTAATTCAGTAGCATACTGCCACGTATGTTTTTCTGTTAATCGTAATTATGTTAAAGAATTCTTATTTCTTTCTGTCTCAATTAGATGGTATTTTCTTCAGTTGTGAAAGCAACAAAAGCATCAGGGGCTCTACCACAATGCGGTGAGGAGTACGATATGTACAGCAGCTATGACACAGTGCAAAAATTCTTTGAAGCTCAAGGAAACCGTACATTGGATTTGTAAGTCAGATTCTTCAGTAAAGATGTACTTTTGTAAAATGATGAACCCTCTTGGTTAGATATTTAGGGACACCTAAATTATTACTGTTTAGGTTGTCTAATGCACTTGTCAATTGTGTGACTCGCCCCTACACCCTCGGACAAGGTGAGTCATTGCACCGAAGTGGGTGGACAAAACATGTACATTAACTTAGGTGACTGACATTTTTTGCGGAATGACTTGCCCCCAAAACAATTACCTGTGTACAAAGTCAATGGGTCTGACGTAAATTGACCAACTCCACTCCAAAGTCACTCTGGTGACTAACAATTTGGTACAATGACACACATGTGAGTCACTATTTCATATGTCAATGACTCACCTTTGACTGACATTGCCGGGGGTAGTAGGGGCGAGTCATACAACTGACAAGTGCATTATAGCTATAAGGTTGGAAATCAGCAATTGATACTGTCAACAATTCAATATGTTTACCCCTTTGATCTTTAATACCTCTAGGCCTACGTTGTTTCAGTTTTTTTCTTCCTTTTCAAAAGCTACCCCTACAGTATACACCATTGATTCATATAAGAAATACATGGTGGGATTATTGTTTTCGAAACTATAAAGACTATATCAATTGTATCATTATTTGAGTGCTTTTGTGTACTGCATCTTGTGCACATGTTACTTTTGTAGAATACTCAAGTAAGAGATTACCCCTAGCCCCCCCTGAGTATTAATTTTTGATCGTGAAATGGGGAAAATAAACTGTTAAAATAATAAAAGTTAAGAAAATTCACTAGCTCACATTTTTAATATCTAAACCCAAGGTTGTTTTGGGGGCTTATGTTGTCTCGTTCCCTTAAAAAAGCTAAATCCATCTGAGCCATTAGGCTCATTGAGCTGGTGCTTATCCCCGGTTTTCATGGTGCAAGCGAATGAGAGTTTATGACTCCCCCTGGACGGGATGCCAGTCCATTGCAGATTAACTCCAAAGCAGTGCTGGTACTCATTTTACAGCTGAGGGGACTGAAACAAGTAGAGTAAAGTGTCTTGCTCAAGGACACAATGCAGCGCTCAAGATGGGCATCGAACTCGGTACCTCTCATTTCCCTATTAACCATTAAATAAGCATTCATTAAAAGATTAGTTTAGTGGTCAAGCAAGTTTTTCTTATATGAAAGAGGGCTTAAAAAGAAACAAAATGGTGAAGAAAGCATTCAAAAATATTATTCTATTAAGGAGATAATCAAGTTTAAAGCTCTGTTAGTGTAGAAATGACTGGTGTAAGTCTACTCTGGAAGGTTGGCACCCTTATCCTCACATTCTTAACAAATGTTAATGTATTTTAAAGAAAATTAACTTCATATTTTTACTATTTGAATAAATGACTTTTTCTCTAACTTTCTTCAGGTGGTAAATTATAATTACCCTTACTAGATTCTATTTTATTGGTTACTTGCGTTAGCAAAGAAACCTATGTATTCAACTTGGCGTGTGTGTGTCTGTGACACTTGCTTAGGTATGCTCTAACTCAAGATAGGAAAATAGGTAAGGAGTCACATTTGGTAGGTAGGTCTGCCATATTGTGAAGATGTGCCCTATTGTTTTTGGTGCCCGTAGGGGTCACCTGGGGTCAGATATCGGCCAAAAATGGAAAAACTTTTAGTGACAATAACTCTTAGTGCCAAGATTCTGTACATATGATATTTTGGGACAAGTTGTGTATGGAGTAGGGGAATATTTTCATACAAAACGGCCATGTGATTGAAGGTCAAGGTCAAAAACAATTTTTTGTCAAAGTGCATAATATTGAATTTGGACTTGGACATTGGACTATGGACATTGGACTCGAATTTGACAATGATAATAACTCTTAGTGCCAAGATTCTGTACATTTAATATTTGAGACAAGTTGTGTATAGAGTAGGGGAATATTTTTTAACAAAACGGTGATGAGATTGAAGGTCAAGGTCAGGGTCAAAAACAATAATAAGATAATGAAAATAGGCTTGATGCCAAATAGTTATTGATTTGAAGAACAAATGATATAATTTATTTTTATGATTTACTTGAATTAAGTTTACTTGTTTTCCATTAAACACAGTTTTTGATGAAAATACATGGAACGGTATAAATAGAAGTCCAGAGTCCATGCCATGATACCCTAAGAGCTGTTGAAAGACTAGTGTGTTTTCACATCAGCAAGGCCAGGAACTATCCTTCTATTTTGCTATTACATAATACACTTTTATAACATTGACCTCACTCTGTCTCATTGTGAAGTTACATTTAAAGTGTTATGGATATCTTTTGTGAGGTGGTATGAATGATGCATTCCAGTGGGTTGTATTATTGGTTTATATATATTCTTAAGAATAGAATTTCTGTCTAGCAGACCCCATCAGTGTGATATATTAAAGCAATAGCTTTCATTGACAATACCCACACATTTGATATTTTCAAACAAGTGGACAAGTGGAAAAGAATATTTTCTTACAAAACAGTCATGTGATCCAAGGACACTAAAGGTCACTAAAAGGATCGAAATGTGATTTTTAGGATGTTTAAAACAATAACTCCTTGTCATCAGACCCAACACATTTGATCCTTTCAGACAAGCAGTGCAAGTGGTAGACACTTTCATGCTAAAATTCATGTGCTCCAAATTTACTTGAAGTAAAATGTTATTCTTGATTCCTTGCATTAGCAAAGGACCCTATGTATTCAACTTGGCGTGTGTGTGTATGTGTGTGTGTCTGTGACACTTGTTTAGGTATGCTCTAACTCATGATAGGAAAATCAGTATTGAGGTCAAAAATACATTGTTCTTAATAACTTGAGAATGAAATGTCAGATGGGAGTGGGAGTTGCACCAGTGTAATTGTCTTGCCATTCCGCTTCATATTGACTTTGACCTCTGGTGACCTCTAATGTTAACATTTTTTTTTTGGTATTTCGATAATTTTGACCCCATTTTCGGATTTCAAAAGTACCTTCTGATCAAAAAAGGCAATTGGTTGATTCCTGTACGACCTTCATGTGCGGAGTTATCAGAGGTCAAAATTTCTTAAGTCTAGTTAGGGTGGTTGTACGGACTTGCCTTTTTGTTTTTGGAATCAGTGTGTCAAGTTACATTTGACTCGAGGTCAAAAGGTCAATAGTCAAATCTGTAAAATTATGCTTATTTTGGGAGAAAAATGGCTATAATAACAAGTTAATAATTTTTTGGTATGTGATAGACCTTGATGAGCTGCAAAGAATGAGCCATTTCCCCACTTAAATAGCATGCCTGGTTCTGGAGTTACGGATGACCTCCATCTGCCCCAAAATTTCATTCTGTAGCAAGGAACCATAGTGCCCTTGGGCTCTTCTTACTTTTCTGATTTATCTAGTAGATTTTAAGCCACAAAATTAAAGGACAAATTAGAATAGACTATGAAAAGACGAGGAATCTGAAATTGTGTTGTCATATTAGTCTGATTTCAGTCGTTTCTGCACAAATTGATACCAAACTTTAAACTTAAACATCTCCTTAAGGGAGTAGGATTTTTGAATACTTTCTACACTATTTTGTTTCTTCCGAAGTCCTCTTTCATAACCTTATTCTGTAATTTGTATTATTTAGACTGGAGGATATATTTAACTCGATGTTTCTTTTTTTTTTTTTAATACAATTGCAGAATTCAAAAGATCATTGGGAACAAGCAAATCAACAATGTCCTGGCCAAAAATACCTACAAGTTAGACCTCGATGACAAAAATGAAGCGCTCTTGGAGGCTAACGACAACATTATTGAAAGAGTGGTAAGTACTAGGCCATGTTTCCAATTGCAAACAGACCGTCAGATGATAGCAACAACTCTGAAAATTTAAATGCTATGTTTGAAAAACATAAATGTAGATTAAAAAAAAAAAAATAGGGGCCTTCATGAAAATTTAGTATACCCCAATTTTACAAACAAATTTCTCTTTAACAACCCCAAAGCTGGTAACAGCAATGTTAGCTAGGGCCTCTCATGGTGAGATGAGGACACTATCTCTCGCCTAAACATAGGCCACACGTACCTTACCCATTCCTACCGTCCTAAAAGCACCCCTGAACCTGCAGTATGTGCTCCTTTAACCATGATCCCTCAAAGTTGATCACATTCTACAAACATGTCCACAGATGCGGTTATCGTAGAAGGAAGCAGAGGTTGCGTTAGAATTTTTTGTCTGGCGTATTTGGTTATGACAAGCCCTTGAATTTTGGCGTATTTTGTCAATTTGCCATCGTATGTACAGGGCACTGCGTAATTTACAGGGCACTGCACGCTAGCGAAGCTTGCAAGTAATTGTTAACACACAAACTTGTGTAGGCCTGCCTCGCTAAAGTGAATGAAAATTGCGCTTACAACACAAAAAAACATTAAAAAATCAGACTATTATTATCAAAAAAAATATTAAGAAAAAGTTCATACCCAATCCTTGTATAATGTTGATGGTTGAAGCATGAAGTTTGGGTTAACAATCCCAAAATAATCTTTAAAATAGGTTTGTTTATCGTACTCAAACTTTCATGAGTTTTAGTGAACTTTGACTAATTGTCAACGATAATATACTATTCAGATCTCAAACACGCCTACTTCTTTACAGTATAGTAACTTGACTTGCAGATTGTGATCACTTCCATATACACGATTAACACAATACAGGAGGAAAGTAGAATCCTAGCTAATAATATTGACAATTGACATCCTGCAAACATTAAAACTTTAGTTCCTTTACGTACTGTACATCATGTGTAGGGCCTGTGATTCCTATATGCGTTTATGTACAGTACTTGTACGGGCATGTTGAATCATTCGGCTGTTAGTCTCGTAGTTGTGTCATTTTTCTTTTATTTATGAGTAATTTAAAATCATTTTTGTGTGAAATAAAACTTTGAATCGTATCAGAGAGGTAAGATGTTCATGATTTTCATATGTGTTAATGAAAATCTCTGGCGTAAAATTTCACATGCTATATCTAAATCTTATGACGCAGGTACAACCTGTATCGTAAGAAATTTCAGCCATCGCGTAATATATGACAAATTTGTCGTTAACGCGAACCCTGCAAGGAAGCTTACTGTACCTCGGATGGTACTTTCTTTGACTTCTTTATAGCAGACTAAAAGTCTGATACAATTATTGTTTCATATGATAGAGGATACCAATCTTAACCAACTGCCAAACACAGCATGTCAAAATCTTATTCCTATCTCAAGTTATTCATCTTTAAAGGAGACATAAAGTCCGATACAATCAATATTTCATATGATAGAGGATACAAATCTTAAACAACTGCCCGAAACAGCAAGTCAAAATCTTATTCCTATCTCAAGTTATTCATGTATGAAGTCGACATGTGAAGGCTGCCATTTTGTTCAATTTTGTATTGAAATATTGTGCATGATGACATAATTTCCCCAATAGGGACATGAGGATTATAATGTATTTCTGCATAAATGTGTTTAAAGTTTTTATTCTATAATGATGTGACACAAACTTTTAACAGAATGTTTTGATAATTCCATGTGTACACAAAACATTTTTTGACCCTTACAAAAGAAAGACAATTTTTCATAAGCTAGAAAACTTAAGGTAGAATATAAAGCAATACAAAGCATTCCAACATCCTGCTGGGCCTGGGCCGATGACATCATAATCTGCATGTTTTGAAACCAAAATGGCGGCTCCTATAGTACTACTGTATATAGTAGTAGCACTAAAGTTTGTGATAATTACAAAAAATGTGTAAGATTGCTTCGGGAGGTATGAAACTAGGTCAGAAGATTATTTCTTTAAATTCTATCATATATATAAGAATTATGTCAGACTTTATGTATCCTTTAAAAAGAACTTCTCCACACAATTATTTAATTTCTTTTGGGGCGTACAACTTTTCAACAATATTTATCATGTCTCACCCCTACCGTCTTTCAAAACAGACCTTTCTGCTAAGCTATTCCAACCTTTCAACCTTTTCAATGGGACCAGTATTCGGCTCTCATATTACTCCTTTACCCTACTCTACACTTCTCTCCTGTTCCCTTTTTCTCTATTCTCTTGACACCATCATTTAGGCCTACTGTGTGTATCCTCATAGCACTGCCACAAGACTTACACATCTTTTTGCACTCAGCCCAAGCACAAAACAATCAACCATTCATAATTATCCCAGGTCTTTTGGCACATATGGCTGTATTATAACTGTTAAAGTGACATTAACTCAATTTTACGGATGTGGAAAATTTATCACAAATTCAAGACATCTTCAATATTCCTTCACATGGTCCTAAAATGAACAAGCGTAACACAATAATGCCATGGAAGTGGGATAATGTGTTTGATCCTCATTTACTCTACAAGTAAACAAGTAAACAAACCCTGCAAGTGTTATATTTTCAAGAGAAATGTGATATAATTTTTTTTTTTTTGTGAAAGATCATGGGAAAATAAATTGGATATGTATTTTATTTTTGCGTAATACTATATTCTTATGCATTAGGTATTTCACAACATGAAGTATTATAAGAATAGGACACAGTATATGAAACAAAATCATGAAGAAAGGACTGGAAGGGAATGGATGTACTTTTGTGCCCATAGTAAAATCCTTAAATCTTACGTAATATAACTTTGATATATTTAGCATGAATTTATTTGGCCGTAAGTGTGGATCTTTATACAGTACCTGAAAAGCAGAAACAAGTGGCACTTATATTTGATTGGACAATTGACACAAACAATTTTCCAAAAAGTTTGCAGTGAACCTTCCCATCCCTGTGATCTTAATGAAAGATGGGTACCTCTCTGACTTAATGGTACCACTCTGCAATAACTGCCGCCAGCCTTGAACAGCCATCCTTATAGATGGCCCACTTTTCACGCCTCCCAGAGCTTCCCTTATCTCCTTCAATTCCATTTTTGAGCTCTTCCTCAAAAACTCCCCCCATAAAATCCTCTCCTTTCTACATCACACAGTTTGTGACATAGACAGAACTGGTTGTGTGATATTAATTCTAGTAGTTCTTTGCATTGTTTTGTACAATTTAAAACAGAAAGTTATGACAGAGCTATACGTATTATTTAGTAATGTTTTTAAACCTAAAAAGTTGGTTTCCAAAATCAGATGTGCTTGCCTTGTAATTGAAGTCAAGGAAGGCCGTTATTATAATTTAACTTGTGAACAGAGGTTTTGTCTGGTTTGCAGTTTAAAAGAAGTTGGAGGTGAATATCATTTTTTCTTGATTTGTCCGTTCCTTTCTGAAATCCGCTGTAAATTTATTCCAAAATATTTCTTTCCAACCCGCAACTAGATCAAAAGGTGATATTTTATTATCAGCTAGTTCTAAATACTTATTTTTGCAGTTATCACTTTATTTTACACGCAATGGAAGCAAGACGTTTGTTTCTTTCTCTTTGATTTTTGTTTGTTGTAAGAATCTCAATCTTGTACCATTTTATTTATCGTGTATGTTTGTGACAAAGGCCAGATGGCCTAAAGAGCACTGTAATAAATTGTATTGTATTGTAGTGTAGTGTATTGTATTGTATATCTATACCTCTCTTCTCCCTATCTACTTCCTGCTCACCGCACCATCTCCTCAAACTCTTTTCACCTATAGCTGACATAAGCTAATCTCTCTGGTACAATTTGGCTGTCGCTGTCTTGGTGCCATTAAACCTCACCAAACAAGCATCGGTAGCTCTCGTTTTCTTTCGTTCTTTTAAGGGTTTGCATCTGGACGAGGCATCTGGTGTGGCGAAACCAGCAGTGACTCTGAATATTGAGAGCAGCAAAGAATGTAAACCAAAGGTGCTGATTGCAAGCTGGAACAAAAATGTAAGAATCTTATTAATTGCTTGAAGAATCCTTGAGTGTCTTCTTAACGTAACATATTTCTTAGTCTCCAGACAGCTACAAAAGATATATATTTGTATAAACTACCTATTAATAGGAGCGCTTAGAGAAGAACAGTCATTGAAAAAGTCATTTAGTGTTAAGGCCGGTACACAACGAGCGTGACGCAGCGAGCGATTTGTTAGGTTATTAGACAGGAAGCAAATATTATAAGACAAATTTTAGCTTACACACGATAATGTTTACAAGTGAGGTTTTCTTCTGATTCTGGAAAATTTGCTAGAAATGCTGTTTTGTTCAAACCGGAGAAATTTGCTTTAGCAGGGAGCAATTTGTTTGGGTTTGCATCGCAAGTTGCATGGCAAAAATTGTGTATATTGTCGTTTAGTGATTCATTTTCCTACCTTGCTTTGCAAAATTGCGATAGGCTACAATAAATTCCCTAAGTGATGAAGTTTTCAGCCTTCAAATAAAAAAAAAGAATAAGAACAAAAATCCATTTTGAATGCGAGAATGACAAATGCGCAGTAATCACCTATGAATGAGGATATTTTGCACTTTTTTTTCTCGCTGAAATGTGAGTAACTTGTAAAATGCACTGCGATTCTGCAGCAGTGAATAGTGAGAGTTGAAACTAACAATAAGCCCTTAAATCACACCCAATCAAGGCCCATTTTACAAGCTGTTGAATTGACCAAAAATTAGAGGTTAAAATACTTAGATTGTCACAATCAGTACAGTTACATGTAAATATTACCTGGTGAGTCAAATAAATTTTGCAAGAAAGAAAAAAATAGTGCAAAATAAACAAAAGAATAAGGTTTTAACAGATTTGAAATTCTGCATGCTTTGCAAAAGATGGCGGCCATTTCGAGAGGACAGGTATGATCAGAACTTCCGGGGTGGTGACGTTATTTTGAAATGTTTTATGGCGAGGTATCATAGTATGTAAGATTCTCACAATGGTAGCTCTAGCGAGTACGGCAAAAAATGTTGAGTTTAGATGACATTGAAAGGAAGTTATCTGTTCTTTCTAAACTGAATTTCCATGCACATTTTCCATAAAAATGATGATTTATACTGTAGAAATAAACATTTTATGATATTTGGGCAATGGAGTCAATACTTTTGCAGTACTGGTTGCGTGATTTGTTTAGGTAATAGCGGGAAAACTGAAAACTGCATTGGAAAGGTACCATTTGAAGCGTATTAAAACAAAGAGTAATACAAAATCAATAAGGCCTAAATATGCATCATTATTGCTAGTCAATTTTAATGTATTGCCAATCATTTTTATGAAATGAGTAGCAAAACTGCTAATCAAATGTTTACAGACAAATTGCTCCTTGTTTAGTGGTGCGCGATTTTCTGTCGCGATGCAAATTTTGCTTTAATGGCCATGTTTTCAGTTGCAAAGCCACACGATGCAAAGCCATACGATGCAAAGCCATAAGATGCAAAGCCACACGATGACGATCCAACTCTGAAAACAAAAGGTCAAAATGTTTCTTTCCCTTTTTGTTTTTTTATTCAATTTTGTTTCAAAAATTCGCTCGCTGCGTCGCGTTCGGTGTGTAACGGTCTTTACAAGTTATGGCTGATCAGAGTTTGAATGTTTTGAATAATTTGTGATTGTACAGTATGAATGAGACGACAGCTCAAAATCGTTATGCATTTCTCTAAATCTGTTTCTGAAATTTTAGGTCTTTATTGCAAATGTCGTTTGTTGTTGAATCTCGGTAGGAGGTATGGTGAAGACCTCACACTCTAAAATCCTTTACGCCAAATCCTTGCTACAACTTTTCAGTCTTGTCACCCGCAAGAACCTCCATTTCGGCAGTATGACTTTTAGACTGCTAGAAGCAATTAAAAATACCTACCATAGATAGTTCAGTGATTTTATGCATCAGTAATTACACTCCTTTACATGCACACATTGGAACTTATTGTGAAGAGCAAGGTATAGTGGATTTGGTTACTACAGGGCCAAATCATGCGTGTAATGTGGGGCTGAGGATTCATTTGCACTTTTAAAAGGATGTTTTCATTAGTGAGTTATAAACATTATGGTGAGTTTGGATGCATTAGACTGAAAATTTATAGCCAGAGTTATTCATCATGATTAGTAAATGTATATCAATGTTATACGTAAATGGCGGTAGTATCATTTCAAAAGGTTGATATTAGACGTGAGCAGCCTCTTCAGTGACTCTTTTCTTGCTCTCGTTTCCACAGGCAAGCGGCAGCTGTAACTCCAAACCGTCGTCGTTTAGGATGATATACGCTAAAAATACCTGCCGACCTCAGCTTAGGTTCAGGGATAAGGTGGACAATAGGAGCATACCATTTGTACCAATCATAAAGCACAAACCAAATGCTCTCAGACCATTGCAAACAGGTAATGGGAGAATTGATATGAATATCCATGTTATTCTGTTAAGCTTCGTCTGTCTTATCATAGATTAATAATATTCCAACATAGCATCCGTGTCATATGTTTAAAGATGTGGATTCTTTCCCTTCAAAATCATCATTCAAAAACATTTAAAACCAATTAGATTTAAAATTATATTTGAAATCCTTTGCATTTTATTGGTCTGTCTTTGCTTAGTTAAAAGTTATTGCCTCCGCCAACGAAGTTGGACGGAGGTTATGTTTTCGCCTCTGTAATTGGCTGTTTGTTTGTTTTTCATCAAGATACTGTATCTCAAGAACTAATGACTGGATTTTGATTAAATTTGGTTTGTGGTTTTGTTACTGCTTAAGAAAGAAGTGATTACAATTTGAGACATTGGAATTGGGGAAGGTTGCAAATGGAGGGGTGGGGACATTTTAAGGTGAGTTTGTCTGTTATCAAAATATCTCAAGTTCTGATGATTGGATTTGGATTAAATTTAATGTGTTGTTTTATTCTTACTTCAGGAACAAATGGTTTAAATTTGGAACGAATTGATACAAGGGAAGGGCAGAAATTGAGGGGTGGGGATGTTTAGGGTAAGGTTTGTCAAGACACAGTTGAAACTTCCCAATGGAATGTGATGAACAATGAATTCACGCCATGAAAAGAATCCAACAATCATTTTCTGGACTCATTGAAAATTAAATCAAGTGGCCTCTACTATCAATGTAATAACAACAATTGGTGTGTGTCATGAATGGAAAATGATGGTATGTAAATCTTAACTGAAAGGAACTCAAACAATGAATGCTTAGCCCAAATGAAACTGAAAACAGTGAAGAAATTAATCAACAGATAATCTTCAAGTGTTCAAAATGCAAATAATCTAGGCATGTTGGAATTGCAAGGGGTTACAGATCAAAATTGTTATTTTTTCTAATTCTTGTTTGTACCTTAATTGTTTCTTTTTGTTTTGTTATTATTATTTACCTATTGTAACTTACAATTTTGTAAAGCAAATTGCATGTCCAAATGCTAGCTAGCTTTCTGTGTGTCTCTTGTCAAATATGATATTTTTCTAATGTATACATAGCTTTGTAATATTAACGTGCGCTGACTTGAATAATTGTAAATGAAAACAAAAAGTGAGATCCAATCATGCTTGCATGAAATAGCATCCGCTTTTAAGTAAAATAATCTTTAAGAAGCACTGGACCAATAAGTGAGGGCATATTTTTAAGGGTCCCCAAAAATGGTTAATGCTGTCATGACATGTCGATTATCCCGATATTGCGATATCTCTTTTCCCACAACATGAAATATGCCTCTCGTGACATATCGCGACACCAAAAACTAATAATCAACCAAGAAATTTTCGCGTAATTAGGCTAGGCTACTTCGTACGTTACACTTCTAACGTTACAGTATTAAATCTAAAAGTCAAGTTTAGGCTATTAAAAACTTGCAAAATATCGTGAAACATAAAAAAAAAACTAATTAAAAATCGTGCTCTGTCACCCCACAATGGCACGTTTCTATGTAAGCTGGCAAAAAGAACAAAAAATTGGCCTAGAACATGCTTCTCAGGCTATCACTTGGATGATTCATGGTCACATTGACTGAATTACCAAATACATGCGTGATGCAACATGTGATTAACGTAAATAGTCACACGATCACGTTGTCTGCTAGATCTGCAAATATCTTTTCTTGCGTTCATCATAAAAGATTTAACGCTGACAGTGATGGTAACAATTTGCGTTGTGAGTCAGTTTTTTGAAAAGTATAGCAATATATCAATATCACGATATACCTCTCCACGATAATTGATACATAATAAGAGCCATATTGTAACAGCACTAAAAATGGTACGGTATAACAATTTGCTGGTTAATATGAATTTTAAAGTACAGTAACCTTTGTCCTCTTGTGTGTATGTGGGCTCTATATGGAGGCATGAAGTTTATTAGTGTTTTGTGGATAATATATCTACAAAATTCGCAGAAACAAGCACCCTCACTTTTCGATTCAGTGTTCCTTGTTGTAAAGACCTTATTGAATTTTGGAACTCGGATGAAAGTTTCAATTTTTCTTTCTATTGTATGCAAGATTTGTGAGATAGCACTTTAAGTAAGAGGCATTCCAAAGATATAGGTGTGTCTGTATGAATTATGTGCTTCAAATTCAGGCATTTTAAATATCTTTCCTATGAAAACATTGATTGGGGTTATGAAATCATTTAAACCAAGATATTAGTGGATCAAAAATGGATCAATACATGAGCCCTGCTGAATAATTTATTGAGCTGGCTAGGGTTGTGGCCCAAATTGAGGGTATAAAGTCTAGAGAATTTGAACCAATATGGAACGAATTATGACAAGATCGTCTCATCAGCATTGAAATGATTTTGCAGTTTCTTTTATTTGATCAAAGGGAGTAATTAATAAATAAGTCCTGATCTTTTACTGTGTAATCTTAAGTCTTGTTGTGCACCAGCTGAATCCTACAAAAGCATCTCAAGATATTATATTATATTATTTTTTCTTTTAAAATGCAAAATCTCAAATACACAAATACTGTTTGTTCCAATAATCCTGGTTTTATTTCTTTCTTCTCACAAACTGCAGTAGTTGATGGGAAAATGGATGGAGCATCGCAACAAGGTGATGTGGCACAGAGGTAAGAACTAGTGATGATTGCTTTCGTGTGATGTCTGTCTTAGGTTGTCAAACTCTCCTTGTACACAATTAATCTTTCTGGGTTTTTAATGATTGACAGCTTGTTTTAAGCAATCCCGCACAAATTTTGCCTAACAACAAAATTTGCATAAATAAGGGGGAAAACATCCTACGCGGTACTGGTACAGTACAGCTAGCTAAAGGCGCGCTCTCATGTAGTCAATGCAAGTTACTTACTGTACAACACAAATTTTTGCACACACAGACTGAGTGACGGCAAAATGGTGAACAAAAATTGCGCCTACGGGCCCGCTGCGGGCTTTGTAAATCAGATTGCTATTACCCAGAAGAGTTAGCAAACTGAATTTTGTTTATCCTATTTGCTAAAAACTCTAAAGATCCGGAGAAGTGCCATAAATTAATTAAAGCTTGTGGCTGGCCTCGCGAACATCTAAATGTCAACGCATTGGTAATGCACGATTGGATTTGTTTGTTGCCCCACATACTTACCACATTGCTATGGTGGGCGTGGCCTATTTGGAAACCTGGAAAGGTTAATTGTGCCTGAGTTTTAATAAATATTTGTTGGTCCTAGCAATATAAAGTTTACAGCTGCTCAGTGGAGTTAAGTGGAGCCTTTTACAAATGATCAGTTTTGTAGCAATTTATAATTAGTGTACATGCAACAATTATAGCTTTGCCCCTGGTTATGAATAGCAACTTCATTCTAAATGCTTGTATGCTTTTTTTCTGCTCTGGAGTACATGAACAACATGCAGGTGTTTTAGTGTTGTAAGTCCATGGTTTGTGCATTCACTGCCTTGTTTGTACGAACCTATAAGGGTGTTTCAGCTGACGTCACAAGGTCACATGACTTTGTTTACATCGCCATTTTGTCAGGGAAAACCACTGTTGTCTGCTGTACACCTAATTAGACTTGCATACATTTGGATGTTGTTATATAAGATTATTTTTGTAAGACAATTATTCCGGAATCTTGCTGTGCCGTGGTTGCACTTATAGAACTCTGCAGGGGATTAAAAAGACATTTTTTTCATTTCCATCTGATCCTGGATTTCTGCTGTACAACGTGACGGCTTTTAACCTACGGTTCACACTAGGATTTGCAATGCGCACTTTTATATAGGGAATGTAGGCTTTGGCTGAGTATAACGAACAATCAGCTGGCGTTAACATTAAAGTTACTCTTCGTATGCCCAGTGAAAATATAAAACTTAAGGAAAATATGAAGTAAAATCCGAAGTGAACAAAAAGTCGCAATTAGTAAAATTCGCTGAACTGGTACTGGTAGGTTAGCATGTAGTTTGTTTGTTGTATGTGTGATGTGACTGAGCTGTGTACAGATGCGTGAAATGCAACAACGCCGCTGCCCTGCAAAATGGAGTCCAGTTGAGTTAGAATTACGTGATGAAACCCCTCTATACATGTATGTGGCGATGAGATATTGTAGTCACTTTGCTGTATAGGCAAATAACTGCCTATACCTCCTACAGTATTAAAAGAAGTGTTCTGTAAATCTGTGTTCCGTTGCACATTTGAAAACTTGCACGCCTTCCTACAAAACCTTTCCCACCAAATCTGAATGAAGTAATGTTCGTTTACAAGCCATATGCAAAGGTTTTACAATTATCATTTTGTGTTACAGGTAGAGACAGGTCATATAAAAAGGTATTTTTTTACCTCAGTGAAAGATAATTAAATTCGTAGCAGAACAGTCTTTAAATGCTCACAATAGCACTTAAAATTTATCAAAGTTTTCAGAGTGTGCAAAATTGATGGTGTATGAATAGGAATGCAGCTGAAATTCTTGAATGTAATTCTTTATATTTCTTTCCCAAATTTTGATTATCAAAAGTTCTCAAATTGCATTCTACTGTTAAAGGATTAGTTCAGGGTCAAGCAAGTCCATCTTATATGAAAGAGAACTTCAAAAGAAAAAAAATGGTGAAGAAAGCATTCAAAAATCTTATTTTGTTAAAGGATTAGTTCAGTGGTCAAGCATGTCCATCTTATATGTAAGAGGACTTCAAAAGAAACAAAATAGTGAAGAAAGCATTCAATAATCTTATTCTGTTAAAGGATTAGTTCAGGGGTCAAGGAAGTCTATCTTATATGAAAGAGGACTTCAAAAGAAGCAGAATAGTGAAGAAAGCATTCAAAAATCTTATTCCATTAAGGAGGTGTTTAAATTTGATGTTTGGTATCATTTGTGTAGAAACGACTGAAATCAGACTAGTTGTGATGTCATAATCTCTGATTCCTCAAAGTCTTTATGTATTCCATCATATTTTGTCCTGTGATTTTGCAGTTTAAAAACCGTGGGATATGTCAAAAAAGTAGTAGAACTGAATCTAGTAATGGTATTTATAATATGCCACCTGAAGAAAGTTTGAGGAAAAATAATTTAAATAGTGAAAAAATGAAACAAACTTTCTTTAAAATACATTAACAATTGTTAAGAATGTGAGGATGAAGGTGCCAACTTTCCACAGTAGACTTACTACACCAGTCATTTGTACACAGATAAGACAGCTTTAAACTTTAATATCTCCTTAACTGAATAAGATTTTTTGAATGCTTCCTTCCTCCATTTTGTTTCTTTTAAAGTCCTCTTTTATATAAAATGGACATGCTTGACCACTGAACTAATCCATTAAATATGCATCAAGGTGATATGCAATTCCCTTTTCACTGTAGCCTCCCATTCAAAATATTTGGGGGAAGGACTGAAAAAAGAAAAGAAAAAAAAAGTTAACACGAGTAATTTTTTATTTGTCCCATTCTGAGGTCACAATATATTGTGCAAGTTATGCTTATTAGGTATCTAAGTTTGAATAAACTTCACACCATCAACCCAAACTTGGGACCCCGCAGGGAAGACATCGTTGTCACCCGCATTCACCTCGCCTAGTGCTCTCTTACTCACTCCCAGCTTTATCCGGCTCCCCTGCCCCTCTCTGCCCCACTTGTAACACCGATCTTTCCATCAAGCATATTTTCTTAACCTGTCCCCTATACCAAAACTCCAGATCTCTTCTCTCCTCACTCTCCTCAATCTGGACCTATTCAAAAACAATTCTTCCTCAAACATCATCAACTACCTCTGCAACAACAACCTCTTCCACCACATATAATCTCCTCCCCTTCTACACCTAACCTTACACACCCCTTTCTTTCCACCTAACTTTTTCTCCCACATTCAGCTTTACCCCTTTATCTCCCTTAGAAACCTTCCATCTCTTCACTATCCTTACTCTTACATCATTATTTATTAACTCTTTTACTCTGACTGTCACAGTGCTGTTAAACATCAACAAACCAAACCATTTTAGTTTTGAAAGGATGTAAATTTTTGATTTCAGTCATTTTCCATGTAACATTTGATTGATGAATATTCAAATATTGTAATTTCAGTGGTGTCCATCCTTATCAATATGAGATAGACATATTAGAGCAAGAGGACTCGCAACTAGATGCGGAGGAGAACTTGTCTTATATGCCCGTCAACCTCACCCCTCTGAAACTTATCGACACCGTGGAAGATCTCCAGGTTTTGAGCGAGATGCTTAAGAAGCAGAAAGAGATTGCCGTTGATTTGGAGGTTAGTACCATCAGGGGTGTCTATATGCAATACACTTATACTGAAATTGCATACGACATCATGTATAAGTAAGACTGATGCTGGATCTCAGATGAGTTGAGTTAGGGTTAGGTTAGGGTCCCGTACCATCAGGGGCTGTCTATATGCAAGGCACTTATACTGAAATTGCATGTGACTTCATGTATAAGTAAGACTTAGGGTCCGGTACCGTCAAGTGCTGTCTATATGAAGTCACATCCTCACATTCATTAATTATTAATTTTATTTCAGGTAGGAAGATTACAAATTATCAAAGCAACCCATGCTTCCTTGGTTTCGCATGCCAAAGGACTGAGATCAAGACTAGATGTGATGTCACAACCTCACATTGATTGATTTTAATTTAATTTCAGGTAGAAAGAGTACAAATTATTAAAGCAATCCTTGTGCAATATGCATTTTACAATTTTTGCTATTTGCAGCATCACTCCTATCGCAGCTTTCTTGGCTTCACCTGCCTGATGCAGATATCCACAAGAGGGCATGATTTCATTGTTGACACTTTGGAACTCAGGAGCGACCTACACATCCTCAACGAATCATTCACAGACCCAAAGATTGTCAAGGTATGACTTCATATTTGTGCTTGGCAAGAGACCTTTCAAATCTCAATAAGCAATTTTTGGAAAACTAATTTAAATAATGTCATATAGCTGAAATTCATGTGCTGTTTTAGACCAATCGTATACTTTGATAATTCAAATACTTTGACCAATCAAATACTTTGACCAATAACATACGTTGACGAATAAAATATTTTGACCAATAAAATACTTTGACTAATCAAATCCTTTGACCAATCATATACTTTGACCAATCATATACTTTGACCAATCAAATAATTTGGCCAATCAAATACTTTGACCAATAAAATACTTTGGCCAATAAAAAAACTTTGACCAATAACGACCTTTGACCAATCAAAACTTTTGACCAATCAAATACAAGCATGAGAAAAAATGTTTTTAAGTCATGTTTGCTGTTGCTTACAACTTTTCCTCCAGCAAAATAATATGATTGGTGAAATACTTTGACCAATCAAATACTTTGACCAATAACATACTTTGACCAATAACATACTTTGACCAATAAAATATTTTGACCAATCAAATACTTTTATTAATCAAATACAAGCATGCATGAGAAAAAAATGCTTTTAAATACTATGTTCGTTGTTCCTTACAACTTTTCCTCCAGCAAAAAAAAATTGATTGGTCAATTACTTTGACCATTCAAATACTTTAACAAATATCATACTTTGACCAATAAAATACTTTGACAAATATCATAGTTTGACCAATAAAATACTTCGACCGATCAAATACTTTGATCAATCAAATCCTTCGACCGTCGATCAAACATATACTTTGATCAATCAAATAATTTTACCAATCAAATACTTTGAAAATTCTTTGACCAATAAAATACTTTGACCAATCAAAACCTTTGACCAATCAAAGACAAGCGTGAGAAAAAATGCTTTCAAATCATATGTTTATTGTTGCTTACAACTTTTCCTCCCGCAACTGCAGCTGATTGATTCGGTAATAATGGGAAAATTTCCCCAGCAGTTGATTGGTCAAAATACTGAAGAAATCATGTTCGGCTTCATTCGGTTTGAAAAGGGATCTTGCCAAAGGACTCAACACAAGACCTTACTGGCTACCCTCCACCCCTCTGCAACAATTGCCATTGCCTCCTCACAGTCCACCACATCCTCCTTGCCTGCCCCCCCCCCTGTACAACCTCCCCAGAACTTCCCTCACCACTCACAACTCCACAGTCAAGCTCTTCCAGAAAAACCCTCCTGATAAAATTATCTCCTTCCTCTCCCACCCCCCTCTACCTACTTTCCTTTTTTTAGCACCCCTGCACTCCCTCTCTCGATCCCAGCTTCCTGGCTTTTAGTCCCCGTACTTCTCTCAGACTCCTCCTATATTCTTTTCTCCCTACCTCTGAAATGATCTAACCTCTCAGGCACAATTTGACCCTCGCTGTCATGGTGCTGTTAAGCCCTTATCAAATTAACGGGAATCAATCCCAGCACTTATTGAATACGAGTTTGATTCTCTAACGACTGAGTTGCTGCAATTTCTCACCAGTACTTCAGTCTTTTCTAGATATTTCATGGCACCACTCTGTTGGACGTTGCCATACATGAACAGTGGCATAACAAAATGATCACGAATTCATGCCAAATAGATCTCAGGCATATAGACCTTTTCAAATCGAGTTTAGCCGAACATGAAATGTCAGGGGACTTTAAACAATAACAAGGCGGGGAATTTTCCTTTTTACTAACCAACCAATCAGCTGCAGGGAAAATTGTAAACAACAATAATACGCGCATATTACCTTCATAATGCACGTAGATAATAGTACAATAAACGCGTTAACGTATCTGTGTGAAATAAGCTTTGTGTTGTTGTATCTGAATTTGCGTCAAAGTTCCAACTGCTCTGCCTGGATAATTATTTTCTGATGGGGATGGTTTTTTTGTCATATTCCATTCATTTAAGGAATACGCGATAACCAGGTAAGATTTGAAGTTAGAACTTGGCCTCACGTACGTTTATAACACTAAGTTCAATGCATGTACTTGTTAGCCCTGGGCCTAGTGTGCACGTTGAAATGTTGTTTTTGTGAACGGAACATTGTATGTTTGTAGGGGTTCACATTCCCTCAACATTTACGAAACATTAAAAATATTTGTGCACATTTGAAACACACAATTAGGACGGAAATTGGCAAAAATTGTTCAAATTTTAAAACGTTGATGTTCAGTGTGGAGAGCCTATAATGGTATGAAATTGTGCTGTTGACCTCACTGCACAAAATGTGAAAATAGTATTAAAACATTCGGCAGCAAATCCTTTGTTATCTCTGAATGAGACAACTAGTTTTACATATCGGAAATATTGTGTGAATGGAGAGGATACACTTTATACAAAGTTTTCTGTTTGGTGTGGAATTTCCTAACCAAATTACGCTACCATTTAAGTTTTAGTCAAGTGCTTAATTATGTATGTATATACTGTTGATTATTGTGTGAAATTGTATTTTAATGGGCTTGACCCCATACACTAGTAAATTGTGCAGATGATCAGGATTCCCCAGAATTTGATTGGTCCACTGTGGTCATGTGAATTTCGGCCATGTGACGTTATTTTTATGAGATTTCCGGAAATTACTGATTCCGATATGAAAATGTCTGTAGGTCTATTTGGAAATACCATTTTCTGCCTTACCATTACTTTAAATTTAGAATAAATTAAATCCTGTGGGACACCAGTCCATCATAGGTTAACTCCCCCAGCAATGCTGATACTCATTTACAGCTAAGTGGACTAGAATATCTTATCAAAGGACTCAACACAGGACTTGTGGAGGGTCAAACCCAGCACTTATTGAATACGAGTTTGATTCTCTAACAACTGAGTCATGGCACTTTTCCACCGGTATTTTTTTCTCTAGATTTTTCACGGTGCTTTTATGGACATGGAGTGGCTTCAGAGAGATTTGGGACTCTACGTTGTCAATCTGTTTGACACGCATGAAGCGTCACGGAGACTGGGTCATGGCAGGCACTCATTGGCCCATTTGCTGCAACTGTATTGTCAGGTGGAAGCGGATAAGCAGTACCAGCTAGCTGATTGGAGGATAAGGTAATGATTGATGTGTGAAGGGAAGCGTATTCTTCTGTATTCCTCATTTGGTAAATATATTTTGTTGCATCTTAATTACACCAAAGGGGAAAGCCTCACATAAAATGAATGGGGCTTATCAATTGTAAACAATTGTCCAGTGGTGGACAATAGAAAAAAAGGCTTGGAAAACCCCTAAGATTTGAATATTTTTAGGTTTTTTCTTCTTCCTGCCACATGAATGGGGACATGCCTGGCATAGTAGCCCTGTCACACTTTCCAAACTAGGTCCTAGCCTTTCTCCCATGTACTTTTATGACCATGGTAAAACATGAGGATCGCGATTTAATTTTGGGGCCGAACGAAACATCTATTGAGGACCTGATGTTTTTTTCTGATTTACTGGCTGGATCATGTAACAGTGCTTTTTAAAGGAATTTTAAAGAAAGGATTTCTCACCTTCCTCTTATTACCTTAATTTGTTTCCCTTTTTCACCCTTTTCTCCCTCTTTCCCTTTCATCCCTCCCTTTCCTCTCTGCCCTAACACCTTTGTTTCCCTTTTCACCCTTTTTTCCCTTCTTCACCCTATCATCCCTTCCTTTCCTCTCTGCCCTAAGTCTTGCACCTTAGTTTTTTTAACACCTCTTTGCACATTTGACTCAGACTGTCGGGGTGGTGTTAAACTTCACCAAACAAACAAACATTATTGCCTGTATTATAGGCTTGCCTGTATCCGCTTTATTTACAGTTGGGTCAGGTTTGCCTGACTGGTTTTGTCTAGTTGTGAACATCGAATCTCAAGATGTAATCTAAAAAATTAGCAGGTGGTTTCATAAAAAAAAAAACCAAGACAAAGTGCTAATGGCAATGACTACTTGTATGTGCAAAGACAGGGTACTATAAATGCAATTTTCTGAGACATGTGTTGGTAGATGTAGCCTAAAGGGTCATTCCATGTCATATCACCCCAAAAAATAAAGATAAACACAACACCACCTCAAAATTTGTTCCAAATATGTGTAATGTTTATCATCTAAAAAAGTCAAATTTGTCTTTTTAGCGAAATCATTTTTACGATTTTCTGGCATATTCGATGGTCCGTAACTTTTGATCCGGAATATAATTATTTTAAAAACAAGACATTGGGTAAAAAAAAAAAAAAAAGGAAGCAGGTAAAATGATAATTAAGAATTGGACCAGGCTTCACTTCACCTTAACCACCATCGGGTCATCTGTGGAGAAAATCCTATCAAAACCTAAGTCCTGTATCATATTTTAAAAATAGGACACAGGTTTCATATGGCAGGTGAGAGGAGGAGGGAAGGGGGGAGATTAATGTTGTCAATTAATTTTTGTTGTGGATAAATAACAAAGACCAATTTGAAAACCATTGCTTTTATAATTAACACAAGACCAATTTGAAAACCATTGATTTTGCTCAAATTAAAATTTGGCCTTCTCCGTGACAATAGTAGCATTATACCAAGTTAAAAAAACAAACAATTATTGAAATGGTGGTGTATTTTCCAATGTCAGACCTTTGTGTGATTTACTGAATACTTAACTACTGCCATTAATATCAGATCTTCTTGAAAGAATGTTGCAGATACAAAAATGAAGAATACTTATCCATGTTGGCATCCCTGGCAATGACAGGGCTGATGCAGCTGCTAAACCTGCCCACAACCTCCTCCTACCCCATTTCCCAAAACCCTTTCTGACATCAAACCGATTATCGCTTCCCTTGTTCGTGACCACTGGCAAACCTCATGGGACTCCCAAATTGTTAACAAACTTCACCTCATCTGGCCCCACCATTCTGATCAAACCCACCATCAACAACCTCTCTCGTGTCGACAGCGTGTACATTACCTGTCTTAGAATAGATCACACCCACCTCACTCACTTCCACCTCCTTATTGGCTCCTCCAAACCCTCTGCAGCAATTGCCATTGCACCCTCACAGTCCATCACGTTCTCCTTGCTTGCCCCCTGTACAACCTTCCAGAGCTTCCATAGCTCCCCACAACTCAATTGCTGAGTTCTTCCAGAAAAGCCTTACAGATAAAATTATCTTCTTCCTTCATCATGCTTCCCTCTACAACCATATTTATTCCTCTCTCCCACCCCCTCTCTCTACTTTTTTTTTTCTTTCACCCATGCACCTCCTCTCTCGATCTCAGCTTTCTGACTTTTAATTCTTATATTTCTCTCAATCTCTCCCTGTTTTCTTTCCTCCCTACCTTTAAAATGATCTAAACTCTCATGCACAAATTAACTCTCGATTTCGTGGTGCCGTTTTCCTCATAAAACAAACAAACAAACAAACAAACAAAAATGAATTCATTTCTAGATATTTATTGTTTGTGTCATTTGTTTTGGCTTGCAGACCTCTTCCTGATGAGATGGTCAAGTATGCCCGGGAGGATACCCATTACCTCATCTACATCTACAACAAGATGAAAGCAGAGCTCATCGCCAACAACAATGGCCAGTACAACCTCCTGAAAGCTGTGTTTCAAGACAGCAAAGTAGTCAGCCTTAGGGTTAGTACCAAAATTGTTTGAAGAAGAATAATATGTAGCACTATTCATATTGTATAAGACATGAATTACCTCCTTAAAATCATTCAAAATATACAAACAATATGACAAAAGTTTTGTCAAGATTAAGGCTGAGCTAATCACCAAGAACAATGGCCAGTACACCTTTTCCAAAGCTGTGTTTCAAGATAGCAAAGTAGTCAGTCTTCAACATTTTTGTATTGTTATGCAAATCCATTGCTTTTAAATCCTCGGCCAGCGCACAATTTTGTTAGAAGGGAATTATAGCTGCTTCTTGTAAACAATTTGTTGTGATTTAATCCACATACACTGATCAACATATATTTACATTTATTGTTTGCCCAAACTAACACCACCATTAAAAAAAAAAAAATGATAAATAAAAACTAAAATAATAATAACAAAGAGTTAGTAAAAAAGTTTGAAATAACAACAAACTTGATTTTGTTCATTAAGTAATACTGACAGCTTTTTCAACTAGTTTTAAATAAGATAATCACAAGATGAGGTGATGAGAAGGTGGAATCACAAACTAACAAAAAAAAAAAAAAAAAATGAATTTGCCTTTGAAATTGTGAACAGAAACAATTCTGTGTAACTGAATATCTATCCGTGAGGGCAAACTTCCATGTTACATGAGGATTATAAAACTGGTACAGGAAGTCAGTACAGTTAGCGTGGTCAAACCAACGTGCTTACCGGGGAATAAGTCAGTAGTCAATGCAGTATACTGTAGCCTAAAAAACAAATTTCTGCACATGCAGACTGAGTGACACACTGTTTAGAGGGCTGCAAATTAACTTCTTTAAGTTAGATTTTTGAACAAAAATTAAGTGGGGCGCAGTACTGGTACAGAAATTATTTTGTCAATGCAATATACTGTTCAAAACAAATTTCTACACATGGAGACTGAGTGAAGGGCTTTGTAAATCTGATTGCTGTTAACCCAGAACAGTTAGCAAACTGCATTTTGTTTATCATTATCCATTTTGCTGAAAACTCTTAAGATCCAGAACATGAACATCTAAATGTCAATGCATTGGTAATGCGTGATTGCAGATTTGAGGTTTGTTTGCTCCACCTAGTTACCACATTGCTATGGTGGGTGTGGCTTATTTCCATAATTAGAGAGGTTAACCCTTACTCTGCCACACGGCGATATTATCGCCTTTTTCAAACAACATTTAAAAAAAAGAAAAAATCGGGACTTTACTAAAGTCCTATCTTGGTATCATTTTAAAGTACTCAGATATTTCTTTCACAAAATGTAACTTTTTTTATAGAGGTCATATTACAGAATTTTGAGAAAAAGTAGTTTGAAAAAGGGTAAGACTCAAAAATTACTAAAAAAATTGGCAACAAATGTTTTTTTTCTTTTAAATCTTTTAATAACTTTAAAATCACATTTTTGCTTCAAAATCAAACATGCAAATCCTAAGACATGATATTATTGATTTCTGGTCTAATTATCATAATCCCTACCTGCAATTTTTTGTTCTGGAGAAATTTTATGAATTTCTGCCATTTTTGATCCTTTTTTTTTTTTTTCTTTAAAAAAATCGTGTACTAGAACCGTACATCACGCGTGCTTTGTTAAATCGCTGTTTGAAAGTCCTAGCAATTTCCTTTCATTTGATATATAAATACATGCATACCCACTCTATTTGGATCTTTTTCTATAATAATTAAATTTCACCACAGCATTTTTAATGGTCAGCCAGTGTAGTGGATATGAACGCGGCCAGCACGCGAGCGCACAAGGTTTAAGTGTCACAGTGACTACTGCATTATAATTTTTCAGTTTTCAGGGACCATTTGACCAAAATCATTTTTGGTGTGTTTCCATCTTTCCTTTCTTTCTAAAAATTCTAGATTAGCATCTTTGGAAAAGAAATTTTATAAAGAATCTAAATATGTAACACAAATCTCTGTTTTAATATTGACAAGAAGTTATACTTGTGCAAAGATTGGCCATTTGTTGACCAAATTTTGCAAAAAATTGCCTAATTTGCATATTTTTGTCCAATATATCCAAATTTGGCTTTCATTACTTAAAAGATATATACCTTAGCTTCCATTCCAACCAAACTTGTAATAAAATAAAATGAAAAAAGGTTGTCAAAAATGCATATGAATTTTTTTTACAAAAGTTGGGCTTGCATTTTATCAAAGCCTTGGTAGAGCAAGAGTTAATTAAAGGAACACTTTGCTGAAATGTGATGGCATTTTTTCTGGAGTCTCTAGAATATTCAAACATACTTTTCTTGCACATGATCATATTGCTAACCTTTGAAGTGAATGTTTAAATTAACCATGATAATTTTCTGGTGAATACTTAATTCATTATTCAATGAAAGGGGTATTACAAGGAGACTTCTGCTATTTCAAAATTTCCTTCAATAGAGGGATTTCATTACATGACTCTAACTCATCTGGAAGCCATTTTGCAGAGCATAGGCGTCAGTGCGTTCACGCATCTTTACATTTGCTCAGTCACATCACGCGTACAAAAACATACTACATGCTAACCTACTTACTGGTTGCAATTTAATTGTTCGCCTCCAATTTTACTTCATATTTTCCTTAAGTTTGATATTTTCACTGGATATACGAAGAGTAATTTTTACGTTAACGCCATCAATTGTTCGTTATACTCAGCCAAAGCCTACACACCTGATATAAAGTGCTTGCTGCAAATCCTAGTGTGAACAGTATGTTGAAAGCCGTTGCGTTGTACAGCAAAACCCACTTCAAACATTGATCACGTTTAGATGGAAATCAAGAAAACGTGTTTTTTTATTCCCCAGCACATGTCTATTAGTGCAACTATAACGGCACAGCAAGATTCCGGCATAATTATCTTACAAAAATAATCTGATATAACAACATGCAAACGTATGTAAGTTTAATTAAGTGTACAGCAGACATCAAGTGTTCTCACCTACAAAATGGCGATGTAAACAGTCATGTGACCTCATGACACCAGCTGAAACACCCTTAGATTCAAAAAGGACGCCCTAACTTTTCGACTAAAAGTTCTTGTGCTGCCGCAGCATTCATACATCACAAATTGTGGACGCATATAAAAATCCTCAAACTTTGCTTAAAGATACGTTTTATTTGATAAGATATTCCAATGAATAATTTTCACATCTTTCCATCTTTTTCTTCTCTCTTTATAGACCTACAATAAGCCAGTGTTCAGTGAAGGAGACTATTTGACGTTATACAGGAAACACAGGAAAACCTTCAATGCGAAACAGGTAAAAAACTTTTTAAGTCGAAATGTAATTAACAGCCTTCACAAGATAGATATTCATTCATAAAACTTTCTATAACATTCAGAGACTTTATTACGCTTAATTTGGTTCCCTTTTAACTTCTGATGGTGTGGCAGGCAGACAAACTGCATCCCACAAAGTGTCTGGAACAAAATTTAGTGACTTAACTGTTAAACTGCTGTTAAACACAAACAAACAGGATAATGTTTAGCTCGTTGAAACTTTATTTCCTACTTTAGAGAACAGTTCTAGGCTGTTACTGTGCCGACGACGGAACACACAATTACAATGATGGGGTTGTTGCCTGCGTATTCGGTTATCATAGTAGCAATGCTATCACGAAACGCTTAATACGACCCGAACATAGGTACGACGTACGGACAGACATAACATCGACAACTAAGTCAATGTCCACGGCCTTTGATAACCAGTTGTGGTGCACTGGCATGTCTACCCAACCCAGGCTTGAACCCAGGCCTCATGGTCTGTAGACATGTATGATAACCGCTACATCACAGTTAGTAGACTAGGCTGTTACTAACTTCAATGGTGCTTATATAGTGCAGAATCCCAAGATTCTCTGCACTTTACAGAACACAACAAAACTCCCTACACAAATAATCCAACAATAGGTAAAAACATGAAAATAAAAGAGATGAACACAAAACAGTTACTATACATGCAGGAAGTGTTTCTTAAAGAGAAAATTCTTCAGGTGTTTTTTGAACACATCAATGGAAGAACTGTTTCTGATTTTAAAGGGTAATGCATTCCACAGAGGTGGACCGGCATGAAGTGTGAGTTTGTCAGTTGAGGGTCTCAAAGGTCGGTTGGGATGATAAATTGTGAAATGCCTTGAAGATATGATGGGGTAAGCTTGTAAAAACATTTGAAGATATACTTTAGAAGGAGAAAATGTGCTCTTAAATTGACAAGGTAGCTAATGTAAATTAGCAAGTATATGGGTGACATGTGATTAACATGAGTGTGCCTTGTAACAACCCTAGCTGCTTTGTTTTGCATTAGCTGCAGACATTTAATTCGTGTTTGAGAGATTCCTGTAAAAAGAGAACAGCAGTTATCAAGTCTTGATGTAACAAGGTACTGGATGGCTGTCTTGCAAGCCCGAGTGGATAAAAACTGGCGAGCTTTGCTGATATTTTGAAGATGAAAATGGCAGGTCCTGATTACGCTTGATGCTTCATTGTAAGGTGTTGATCAAAGACAACACCAAGATTCCTTACAGAAGATTTTGAAGGATTAATGTGTCATCAATAACAATGGCCTCAGTGCGAAGTGTGATGTTGAGAAGGTCACGTTTACTTGAGAAGCTCAGTTGTTTTTTCTTGCTGAAGTTAAAGTTTTTGGCATCCATTGTTGATCTTTACAGGACTGTAAGGGTCACAAAGAATGGAGTGGCATCCTTGTTATGTTTTTGTTCAATGCCATCTCACGAATAAACTTTACTGACATGTGAAATATATCAGTGATTAGATGTGTCACTGAACTTTTCATCATAACAAAGACCTTGAAAAGAAGTTCGTCCACTGCGAATTTTATTGATTTTTGTTTTCAAAGAAGCAAATACCATTCAATGTTTTCTTTCTGTTAAATCTGTTGACAGCAAGAGTGATATCTTCAACTTCAGGATCAGCAGGATTGTAACAAACATACAATTGAAGATCATCGCATATTTGTGATACTTCACATATTTACTACTTACGAGAACAATATCTCTAGGCTGTTCCAATCTAATCAGAAATTAATTCCTGTTGAGATATGTACTTCACAAATAATCCTTATTATCGCAGACATTAGCTGTGACTCTCCCTAAAATTCTGTTCCAGCCAGTCCAAACCACAAACCTAAATATTGTGACTAATATAACCAATTATCCTCCCTAAAATAAACCTCTTGCTAATTGATTGACAGTTCGTATGTATGCATGTAATGAAACACCTTGTTTAACTGAAAGGTCAGTTACGGTTATCAAAGAAAACAATGGTTCCCTTATTGCCAGAAGTAGTTACAACTACTGTGTGAACTTTTATGAACTGTATTTACTGTGTGCAATTATCTTTGGACACGTGGGTGTAATTTGAGTAACTGGTGTCTGGAATATTATCAGGGAGTGGAACCTGAGCTTAATTGCTTGTGCTTTCAAAATAACAAAAAAGATAGAAAAATAATAGGGAAATGTCTGGCCCGATCTGTTTAACTTTGACATTGGGTCTGAGTGTTTATTTTTTTAAGGACAGGACCAGCTAATGGAATATGAAGTTTTTTGGTCAAGTTGTAAAATATTGATTTTCTCCTTGTGCAAAAAAAAGAAGTAAATATTACACATTAGTTGTTGTGTTCCCTAAAGTTTCAAACAGTCACAGGCGACCTGATAAATGAGCAGGTCGAGTCAAGAATTTTCCTCTTTATTTTCTTTATTCTGAAAACCACAAGTAATAAGGATCAAATTTCCCGTATTAATGGCTCCATTGTATTCGGTCTCCAGTTGGTCCTGGCTTGTTGTGGAAGTTGGTGCTGAGTATCATATTAGCAATGGATGAAGTCCTTATTGCGTGGTTGAGTGGTTATTTTAATTAAGATAAGTGGGCTAGTTATTTGCTACAATAAGTTTGTGGTTATGATTGTAATAATATGAGATCTACTTTGTTATCCTTATCACCATGCGTATCAATACTCATCATAAAACTACATCTTATTCCGTTAAGGAGATTTAAGTTTAAATATTTGTCTTATCTGTGAAGAAATGATGGGTGTCTACTATTGAAGGTCAGCACCTTAATCCTCACACACTCTTTAACAATTGTTTATGCATAAAAATAAAATTAACATTTATTTTACATTTTTTACTTGAATTATTTTCCTCAAACCTTCTTTGGGTGGTAAATTATAATTACCCATACTAGATTTTGTTTTACTACTTACCTGACATATCCAATGGTTTATTAGCCAGAAAATCACAGGAAAAAATATCATAGAGTACATACAGTAGAGACTGAAGAATCTGAGGCTGTGACATCACAACTTGTCTTAATTTCTGTCATTTCTACACAAATGGTGTCAAACTTTAAACTTAAGTTTCTCAGTAACGGAATTAGATTTTTAAATGCTTTCTTCACTTTCTTCAAGTCCTTTTTCATTTGAAATGGACTTGTTTGACCCCTGAACTAATCCTAGTTCAATTCTAACATGAGAATGGGACAAATATTGACGCTTGATTAGTATCTCCCTTCTTTTTGTCAATTGAAAGAAAAGCATGGTAATAGGAGAATATCTTTGTTGCTACATGTACAATTTTTCTTTCTGAAGGTTTTGAACGACTGGAAATCCAAATAACATCAAATTGTTCTTTTTTTTAGCTGCATACCTTTAAATTACTCTATGCTTGAAGGGACAGTCACGACTGGAAATCCAAATAACATCAAAATTCTTCTTCTTTTTTTTAGCTACATGCCTTTAAATTACCCTATGCTTGGAGGGACAGTCACGACTGGAAATCCAAATAACATCAAAATTCTTCTTTTTTTTTAGCTGCATGCCTTTAAATTACTCTATGCTTGGAGGGACAGTCTTGCTCGAGAGGAAGATGAAAGCACAGGATACGTTCTACCCAATCACATGCTCTTCCAGATCGCAGAACACTTACCAAGGTAGAAAATATTGCCAGTTGCGCGTACTAAATATTTACCAATGGATTTGTAATGTTAATTGTACATGGGCAGGTAGTCTTATGTCAAAAGCACTTGCAGCGTCCCACTTATGGCTAATCAAACTTTGAAGAAAATTTAATGTGTGGAAAAGTTATGATATATGTAAATTTTGTCAATTTCGATCCTAAATTTCAGTCACTAAAAATCATCAATTTTTCTGCTAAAGTGTAAGAAAGAATATGGTGGAGATTCAAAATGTCTTGGTCATATTCGACTGCTCTCTTTTAACTAATGTTGGTGGAGGATTGAAAATTTCTTGTTTTAATGGCGTTTGATGTCATGTTGTTTTTGTCATTTCTTGAATAGTTTTAGATCATGTATTAGTTTCAGAAAATGAGGAAAGGAAACATATTAATCATAGCAATGTGTGTTTAAGCACATTCTTCAGTTTGTCAAAACGAAGAAAAAAAGATTGACCTTTAACCTCGTCATATGTCATTATGTCAAAGCGGACAAATGGAATTAATCTTTTTTCAGGGAGGCACAAGGCATCCTTGCCTGCTGCAATCCGATACCTCCATTCATCCGGCAGCACCTCAATGACATCCACAGGATCATCATTTTGAGCAGAGGCTACCAGGGGCCAACAGAAACCATGGTGAGATCTTGTTAAATTATTTCTTCAGCTACAAGCTCGGACAAAGCATGTATTTGGTGACAAGTGGGTTGCTGTTAAATCAGGGTGACAAATACTGTTGGTTTCCACTTCAGCTGCCCCCAGCTTCAGCCTATTCTTAATTTACATATTTTAATGGAAAATAACTTGGGTCTTTTAGACTGGGGGGGTGTGACCTCATACAACAGACACTTGTGAGGGCCTTTGCCCGTTAAATGTAGCAACATCTAATGATTGGTGCATTTTTCAGACAAATCTGTTGAAGGAAAGGATGTAAAATGTTATGAGTATAATCAATAGGAATAATGCAAAGAATGCATTGCTTTGTAAGAAATATTATTAAACAGCTATAGGTCATATATATTTTTTCATGCAAAAACTCTTCTAGAAGAATTAAGTAACTGAAAATGGCAACTCCCATTTCATCCTGTTTCAATATCATCTTTACTACTATTTTGAACATTTTTGTGATGAAGTTGAGCTTCAGTATCATTGATGTTCTGGCTTCTCCAGCTACAATCCTGGACAAACTTGTTCATACACAAGTCTTATTAGTGAAAATATGTAATGCTTTTCATGAACCTACTTTTGTAATGTAAATTATTCCATATTTAGATATTATAAATGCTGGATATTTTTCTATTGCTTCTGCAATCCCTATTATTTCATTTGTAATAAATATAAATCTCAGACCTTTTCGAAAACAATTCTTCCTCAAACATCATCAACTTCTTCCCCAACAACAACCTCTTTCACCACATTTAGCTTCCCCCTCTTTCTATACCTTAGCTTACTTACTGCCTTTTTTTTCTCTTTCTGTTTTGCCCCCTTTTCTCCTTTACAAACCTTCCTTTCCTCACTATCCTAATTCTTACACCATAATTTATTATCACCCTCTTGGCACATTTGACTCTGACTGTTGCGGTGCCGTTAAACATCACCAAACCAAACCAAACCAACTCGAACTAAACCAACTCAAACCAAACCAACTCAAACCAAACCAAACCAAACCAACTCGAACTAAACCAACTCAAACCAAACCAACTCAAACCAAACCAAACCAAACCAAACCAACTCAAACCAAACCAACTCAAACCAAACCAAATTAAACCAAACCAACCCAAACCAAACCAACTCAAACTCAAACCAACTCAAACCAAATCAAACCAAACCAACTCAAGCCAAACCAAAGCAAACCAACTCAAACAAACCAACTCAAACCAAACCAACTCAAACCAAACCAACTCAAACCAAACCAACCCAAACCAAACCAACTCAAACCAAACCAAACCAACTCAAACCAACTCAAATCAAACCAAACCAACTCAAATCAAATCAAACCAAACCAACACAAACCAAACCAACTCAAACCAAACCAAACCAACTCAAACCAACTCAACTCAAACCAAACCAACTCAAACCAAACCAAACCAACTCAAACCAAACCAACTCAAACCAAACCAACTCAAACCAAACCAAACCAACTCAAACCAAACCAACTCAAACCAAACCAACTCAAACCAAACCAACTCAAACCAAACCAAACCAACTCAAACCAAACCAACTCAAACCAAACCAAATCAAACCAAACCAACACAAACCAAAACAAACCAAACCAACTCAAACCAAACCAACTCAAACCAAACCAACTCAAACCAAACCAAACCAACTCAAACCAAACCAACTCAAACCAAACCAAATCAAACCAAACCAACACAAACCAAACCAACTCAAACCAAACCAACTCAAACCAAACCAACTCAAACCAAACCAAACCAACTCAAACCAAACCAAACCAACTCAAACCAAACCAACTCAAACCAAACCAACTCAAACCAAACCAACTCAAACCAAACCAACTCAAACCAAACCAAACCAAACCAAACCAACTCAAACCAAACCAAACCAACTCAAACCAAACCAACTCAAACCAAACCAAACCAAACCAAACCAAACCAAACCAAACCAAACCAACTCAAACCAAACCAACTCAAACCAAACCAAACCAACTTAAACCAAACCAAACCAACTCAAACCAAACCAAATCAAACCAACTCGAATCAACTCAACTTCGAATTTTAGGGACACTGTCATAATTTAATAGATGCCTCCAGTACCCTCCTCCCCCTTAATATCTTCACCCTACCCTCAATTTCCCCCTGTTTTCTTTTCTTCCTACCTTTGGAATGATCTAACCTCTCAGGCACAATTTGACCCTCGCTGTTGTGGTGCCGATAAGCCCTCATCAAACAAACTACCTTCCCCTTCCCCATTCAACGTTGACCATTGTTCATGTTTTTTTCTTAAAATGATGTTAAAACAGAAATAAATCCAACATTGAAAAGGTGGAAGTTGTGGTAGGGAGTTTCAATTCTCTGAAAAAATATGAAAGAATATAACACTTACATATGTAGTTCTCACAATGCTGAATTGTTTCAACAGTTTTGTCCAAGATTGTAGATTGCCTGGAAATATACTGAAAATGCAGAGAATAGAGCATCTGTGACAAGGTAACACTGAAAATGTTGTGACAAAATGAACACAGATGTATTACAATTTATCTGACATTTTGTGACATGTTTTACCCCTTCACTCACACTCATTGGTAATTTGATGTTGCATCTTAGTGGTGGAGTCCATTTTTAATGAAACAGACATAACCAAAGGATCCTTTCTATGAGTTTTACTGGTCAACTGGTCACCATGTGTGAATTTAGGTCAATCAAATGTAACAAAAGCAAAATTAATGTGACATTTTGTGCAAAAAGTGCCAAAATTTGTCTGACATTTGAGACATTTACAGTGCTAGCGGGAATGAATGTGTCATTTACATTACCTTGGAATGCACTTGACAGGATTAGATGGTAATGTTAAGTCGATTCCTGCATTCCCTATTGTGCCAGGAAATAATCCCTTTTAATCAATACAACTCTGTAAAGCTGGTTTGCTGTGTCAGAAGAGTGTTAAGCACAGAACAATTGACAGGGATGTTGTGGTTACCTAATCCTTTTAAACCACTTCCACATACAACCTCACTTTGATATGCCGAAATTAGGCCCACTTGATTTAAGCCTAACGTTAGGCCTGATTAACAATAACAATCTGACAATAGGTTAACGTTACTATCCTACTATGCAAGACCTGTTTTACAAGCTGTCAAACGGACCCAGATTTACACGTACTAAAAAGCATTACTTGTAATTTTCACCACAAATAAATGCAAAGATTAGAGAGTTGGAATGAATTGTACAAAAATGAAAAAAAGATTGCAAAATAAACGTTGCTAATATTTCAGCGTGGTTCACAAACATGACCGCCATTTTCCAAAGAGGCTTGCATGAAAAAAATACAGTACAGTTGGGATTAACACTGGGGTTGGAATTATTTTTATACAGTACGCTAGCATCCACGTGGTCGCACACCTTTGAAACTTGTACGGCACTTTAGGTCATAAGAGTTGAAAACGTATTAAAACCTCTGCAAGTTACAGCAATTTACTTGCTGGTGTTTAATTTCAACATCGTTTTAAAGTGCGTTAAAACCATGGATCATTTTTTTTACAACTTTTAACAGCCTTCTTGATAATCTGTAAATTGAATATAGGCCCCTACATAAGCTTTGTGACATTCCACACTTATTTGTGGGTTGGCAGTCGCGATGCTTACGTTGTGGTTATAGCAGGGATAAAAGCAGTTCCGCGAAAATTTTCGGCGTGTGATCGTATTTTCATGATCGAAAAAAATAGGTTGTTTATTGTTTACTGAATCAACAGGGCTCCAACACCGGATGGGGGGGGGACATGGCCCCAAATATTTTTCAATGCAATGGTTTTTAAATGGGCCTTATGTAAATTATTTAAAATAATTATAACATCATTCTAGCCCCCCCCCTCCTAAATGAAACCTATGTAGGGGTCCTTAATTAAACAGAAATGCACATCCCTAGCAGTGGGAAGGAGGGGGTGGTTTAGCTGACAGGGGAAAAGCTCAGCTGATGGGGGAAAAGGCTCAGCTGACGGGAAAAGGCTCATCAGACGGGGAAAAGGCTCAGCAGATTCAGCAGCCGACTAAAAAGATTGCTATACGTTTCTCCGTACAACGATAATTAAGGAGGAACATAGCAGGTGCGGGTCAACCTGCCCCTCTCCCCTCCCTCTCCAATTTAATATGCAGTAATGTATCTATGATTAAATGATAGTGTTTTTGCTAATCTGCTAATGAGAAAAATATAGACAATAAATGATGAAAAACCAATTACTATATTTTATTTAACAAATATATATTATGACTGAATGCACATTGGAAATATACATAAAATTGATTACACTGTTGTTGTTTCTATATAAATGAAACTGCAAGTGCGTGTTTTACAGTTTTAAGTAATAGTTCATGTTCTTTTCTTTGTTATCTTTGTCAGTGACGTAAGAGCAGATCGCTCCCAATATTAAATCTGCATCGGTTCAAAATTAGTACCATCAGCAGGGGCAATATCATTTTGTATTTAATTGGTAAAATCACAGGGACCCTGTCTAGTTCATTTCAGCCTCCCCCTCCCCCCCCCCTACCCCCTGGGAAAAATCCTAGCTACGCTACTGATCAATCTTATGCATGCCTTTTTCAATGTTATGCACCTTTTTTTTATAACATAAAATCTGTTCTTGAGTTCTCCTTTTTATATCTATGACAATTTCATATTTATTTGTCTAGATATTGATAAAAATAGAAGAAATGTTGAAGTTTCGAATTTACGTTTAAAGCCCACATAAGTGAAGAATTTACTTATCTAATTCTGAAATCAAGAGTATTGTATTTCTGATGATCATATCCATAATTAAATTGAGTTGCATTTACAATTTCCTTTGACAACTGACCCAATTTTGGCTCAAATTGCTCACTCCACCCCAAACTGCCCTTGTCTCGCCCAAAACTGTCATATATGGGCCTATACAGTTTTCATGAATGCAAATAAATGTAAATTGCAGTATATAAATAAACTGCCCTATCCCACTCCGAAATTTTCCCGCCCTTAAAACAACCCTCCCCATAATTCCCCTGCCCCGCCCAAAGAGGTTATATATAGTTGTTTTTTTATGAATACAAATAAGAAACATGGGAAATAAAGTAAGTGGCAAATAGAATAAGATAAATGTAAATGCATGGCTGGAAAATTTACAAAGGTAACTTTCGAGAGTATCGCCTACTGTTGCGATTGGTCGTGTTTATCGCTTTCACGCATACATTCCACGGTGTGCACTCTTGGTTGGTTGGACACGGCACATTGCTAAGACTGTTGCCTTAACAACGGCAACCCACAAGGGAGAGAGAAGGGTTTGGAAAGGAAGGGGGAAGAGGGGGAGCGGGTTACAGCACGAGCCGGGCTGATTGCAGAAGTTAAAAGAGGGTGATAGTAAACCTAACCTTACCACATGGTGGGAAATTAAAATTTATTAATAGTGATATCTGAATAAAGAAAATATGCTTGTAACAAAAGTTATAAGCCTTTTTGTATAAAATATAATGTGCGACTCAACGGGTGATGTTAACCGATTTGTGTCGATTATTGACATTTTAGGCCAAGTGACGGACAATTTGATGACACCATCTGCTTAAAAGTCAAATTCTCAAGATATTCCCAATTGTCGAGAAATAGGTCAATTTTCATTCCTTACATTTTCTAGAGTATGGGCATACTACCAGCTTCAATTTCCATGGTAGCCATTTACCTTTAGTTTGGGCATGGATTTAACTCCATGGTATAAGCAGGTATTACAGAAGCTCTTTGGTATTACTGTGCCCTGGACATTTCTCAACCATCTGGAAATTATTATCGCCGAAGGCTCATTGCGCAATTCCCCGCAACCTTACGATATTTGCCACGTGCAAGAAAATAATATTATGCCGTCGTAATACAAAATTATGGCGTGGTTATATGGAGTCGAACGAATCCATTAAGAATAAATTTCATCAAAAGTCAAGAGCAAAAGAAAGTTGGTAATTATCCTTTTTTGTTCTTTTTGCAGAAGATTTAAAATAAATTGTAAGGAATGGGGTCGGTATACAGGGGCATTTTCAGAACACCGAGGGATTTTTTTACATTAATGCCAACAATACATTGTGATAAGTTGCCCAAAGTTCTTGCATGTTTATGTATGTTCTAGAAAAGTTTGCCTCAACAAGGGTACATGTGACCATAAAAGGAAAATGGGTGTGACCAAGGAATCTGAACATGCATGCGTGTTGACAGGCCCAGGGAAAAGATGGAAAATTTCAAACGATTAATATACAAAGTGTTTTAACATGGAATTGGGATAGCTATGGACTTTGGTTTTGGGACCGAGTGTTAAGTTGCTTGTGCATACATGTATATGGTAGGCCTACAGTTACGCTGCGATCGGAAGTCTACAGGTACGCCGATACTTCTTGTATTTTTTAAGCCCGACTTAAAAGTGATATTAATATGGACTACACATGAGAAGAAGTTAAACATATCAGGATTTGGAAGGCATTGAGTAATTAAAATTAGATTAATAAATATTTCTTTGGGGATTTCTTATTCATTTACTTTCAGCAAATGCTTGATTGTAAATGTTGGATGGGCTGGTAATGGTATAAGAAAAAAAGCGTAACGAATGTTTTTTCTTCTTTATTTTTCAATTGAAAAAAGAAAACTAGGCAATATTTGTCTCTTTTTCTTTGTTTATCATGGACTCCTGAACCTGTGGAAAAAGATATTAATTGCTTGTAGATATAAAAGATGTGAAGTTGCACACACCTAATACGGGCTACGGGTCTATGACGCTGGTCTCTTAAACCTGTTGAGATTTCGGAACTTACATAGGGCCCAAGTCTTTAATTCCTTTTAAACATCCTTGTAATTCTTTTGTGTGCTTGAAGCCACGGCAAACCTCGAGGATTAAACGCAATCACAAAAGAATTGATCTCATTGTCCCAGCGAAACATTAAACAGATTTTTCTGGTTAGTAACCACGGATAAACTGTACATAAAGGGGACAACTTAAGCTGGTATATTGATCGCGATTTCCCCGCATTCTTAACAATAGTTAATCCGATCGCGGTTGTACTCCATGGACGGCGTGAACCATGTGAAACGTGGGAATGCATGACACATTCGTTCTCGCTAGCACTGTATGTGGAAAATGTGAAATTTTGTGACAAGCCATCAATCATCACTCCATTCTCTGATAATGTTAAGAATAGCAACAAATCTCACCAAAAGTTGATTCAAAATCAAACATTCTATAGCCGTTCAGTTTTGTGGGCCTAGTTACTGGAGAAAATAAGCAAATGTGGGATGTCTTGAATGCCTCTCTCTTTTTTTGTAAACATTAAACAGCTTCTATTTTCAAAATAGATTTCTATTGTCAAAATGGACTGGAATAAAGCCTTCACATTACCATTATACTCTGTTTTTGGTACTAATAAACTTTGTACCAGAATAGCTAACAAACTTTTTGCTTGCTATTCTGATACACAGTTTATTAAGTCCCAAAAAAAGGAGTATATGGGTAATGTGAAGGCTTTATTCCAGTCCATTTTGACAATAGAAATCCATTTTGAAAATAGAAGCTGTTATTACATCTGTTTCCAAAAATTTCTAAAACTTAATGATGTTTAAAGAGCCGGATGTAAACTACAAAATCGTATAGAATTATATTCAGATCTTACTTACTCTTACAATGAAAAGGAGCACTTAGTCGAAGTATGAGGCGATACGCTGGGGGTGGGGAGTGGGAGGGGAGGTATGCACAGACTATTTAGCATACATGTTCCTTGCACATGATATTCCTTACAATCTTGATACTGTATGTATGTTGATAAGAATCAGGGGAAAAGAAGCTCTCATGTTTTAACTTGCTTCTATTGTTATCTAGGTGGTACTTGGTACTTGTACCTACATTTTTGTATCACTTGATCTTACCATGTTCATTTTATTCATTTGACTGACATTTTTTATAAAAGTGCCACATGCTCCAAAATCTTGGTTGCAGAATTTTATGGGTTCTGGAAAGTAAAAAAAACAAAACAACAAGGTCATCAGTGTGATTTTGTTGTGGGGTTTCTTTTTTATTTGCAACATATTGTTGGCACATACTCATACAAATCATCCATGATTTACAAATGGCCACAAATTTTGAGTGGCCTCTTATTTCCTCAGTGGATTTGGTAGCTGGGTATTTGAGTAGCTGCCAACCTAATTTGGCATTCTACTTCTCACATGTATGTCAGGTGCAGTTAAAAAAAAAGCCTGCTGAGCCAGTCACAGAAAAAGAGACACAGACTTTCTCAGCGCCCTCTATGGATCCATTGGAGAGTATTATCTATTGTCCACATGACATGTCAGGTGGGGATGATGTCGCAGGCCATCCATCCCATCAAGGTAAGATTACTTATTGTATGATTTACAGCAGTTTGTTGATATGACTGTTGACATCAAACTGCTTATCGCTTCCCTTGTTCGTGGCCACTGGCAAACCTCGAGGAATTCCTAAATTGATAACAAACTCCACATCATCCAGCCCACCATTCCGATCAAACCCACCATTCACAAGCTATCCCGTGTTGACAATGTCCACATTATCGCCTTAAAAAGGTCACACCCACCTCACTCACTCCCACCTCACTCACTCCCACCTCACTCACTCCCACCTCCTTATTGGCTCCCCCCACCCCGCTGCAACAATTGCCATTGCACCGTCACAGTCCATCACATTCTTCTTGCTTGCCCCCTGTACAACCTTCCCAGAGCTTTCCTCGCTGACCACAACTCAATAGCCGAGCTCTTCCAAAAAATCCTCTGGATAAAATGATCTCCTTCCTTCATCATGCTTCCCTCTACAACCATATTTAGTTCTCCTTCCCCACCCACTCTCTCTATACATTATTTTTTTACCCATGCACCTCCTCTCTCGATCCCAGCTTTCTGGCTTTTAGGTCTCTTGTTTCTTTCAATCTCCTCCCTGTTTACTCTCCTTTCTACCTTTGGAATGATCTAACCTCTCAGGCACAATTTGACCTTTGCTGTTGTGGTGTCGTTAAACTCTCATCAAACAAACAAACACACAAACGACTGTTGATGCGAATGTTAGATGATGTTCTGAAAATTTCATGAGAATTTATCTTGATTATTTTTGCAATTCAAAGGTCTTTGAAATCACACTAGTTTTTAATCAAACATGAAGAAGATGTTGGATGTTACTCATGAGCTAAAAACTTTGAAGGTTTGCTGGTGAAAGTGTTGTAAATCTTAGAATTATGCTAATGGGTGTTATTAAGTGGCTTTCCTATAGACCTTTTTAAATCTGAATCGGCAATTTCCGGATAACTAATTTAAATAATGTCACATGGCCGAGATTCACAATCGTATAATGGAGGAATCTTATTGACCAATAAAATACTGGAGGAATCTTGGTCGTCTGCACAATTCACGCACGGTATGGGACCAAGCTTATGAGCAAAATGTTTTTAGGCACACGTATCATACGTGTGTTAAACTTGAAGGAAATACGCGCGCGTATTGTTGCTTACATTTTTTCCCCTTAAACCTGCACCTGATTGGTCGGGAAACAAAGGAAAAGTTCCCCAGCATTTGATTGGTCGAAGTACTGAAGAAATCCCGTTCGGCGAAACTAGGTTTGAAAGGTCTATTAATTTATGTCATGGTACAAATACCTTTATAAGAGGTGCGATGTTGGGAAAGTCAAGAGAAAAATTGGTAGGATTTTTCTTTAAACTGTCTGTAGGAAGTAAATTATAAAGTGCTTACTAGATTCTGTTTTCCTACTTTCTTGACATATCCAATCGTTTTAAGCCACAAAATGTCAGGAAAAATATATTAACACTTTGCGGAATGCGAGTATGTGATGTCACAACTATAGTCAGATTTTCAGTTCCTTCTACACAAATGTTACTAAACTTCTAAACTTAAAATATCTACTTAACAATGGGCGGTGGATGGGCAAGGGTCATTTGGATGGGGCTCTTGGAAGGAACTGAGCGGGATTGGGAGGCAGAGAAAAAGGTTTTTCAGATTTTCAGTTGCATTTGCACAAATGTTACTAAATTTCTAAACTTAAAATATCACCTTAATGAATTAAGATAATTGAATGCTTACTGACAAATTAAAAAATTTGTGACAAGGCCATCACTCCATCCTCTGGTTCATTGATATGTGGTAAGAATAACATAATTTGATTGGTCGACAGCTGTCAGCTGACCATTGTTAATCCTTGACAATGCATGTCAATGCAAATGTATCTAAGTGGTATTTGTTGCATGGAAATGATCCTTTAAAGGTCTACTGACATGTAGCAGTTTTTATATATGTGAAAGAACATTAAATTCTGACTAAAATGTCCTTTAAATCTTTGAAAAAGCAGTTGTGGTTTTTCAGTTATGGTCAATCAAAGTTTCAGGATTTTAGAATTCAGGCAAACTTATGTGTAATATCATCAGATAAACACAACTCAATCTCCGTAAGTAATTTGTTAAAATGTGTTCTTCTTCTTTAAATTATCTCTGTAATGGAATAAGATTATTGAATGCTTACTTCTTGATTTCTTTGAATTCCTCTTTTATATAAGATGGACTTGCTTGACCCCTGAACTAATCCTGTTAATCAAGGGTTGGCGGGGAATGTAGAGTGAGCTGCGATTCATAGTCAGGTAAGATGGGAAGGGTAGGTGGTGAGGGAGGGTAAGTGACATGGGTAAATGGATTGGCAAGGATTGGTTGATGGGCAAGGGTAGGTGAATGGGGCTGTTATTTGGAATGAACTGAGCGGGATTGGGAGGCAGAGAAAAAGGTTGGACAAGACCCTCAAGGATGATGTATGTTAGTAGTCGTAGTGTTGCAATTATATATACTTATGCTAATAAGTTATTATGTCATCAGTGGATGAATTGGTGATATTTTTGTATAACACAAGCAAAAAATTGCTTTTTAACTTCTTCATCTTGTAAACTATCTTTATAGCTCCAGCACCATCAAGGGACCATTCCACATTGTTTGGGGATAAGACCCCTGGTGGTGAAAATGGATCAATCAAAATGGCAGCGGCGAGAGTCCGCATATTTGCTTACTCCTCCTCTGAGGAGGGAAAGACGAAAGAGATGAAAGAAAGGATGAAGAGAGTGATGAGGATTAATGCAATGATGCTCAACCCATTTGAACTGGTATGTTTTAGTCAAGATTTCCTATTTTCAGTCAACATGGTTGTTTTCAGTTTAAAAAAAAGCTTAGCCAGTGTGCCTGATGTTAGTGCGAAAAATTAGGTACAGTGCTAGCGAGAATGAATGTGTCATGCGATTCCCCGCATCACACTCTTCACGCGGTCCATTGCGTAAAATGGCGATCGGATTAACTATTGTTAAGAATGCAGGAAATTGCGATCAATAACCAGCTTAAGTTGTCCACTTCAAGTACAGTTTATCAGTGGTTACGAACCAGAAAAATCCATTTAATGTTATGCGGGGACAATGTGATCAATTCTTTTGTGATTGCGTTTTAATCCAGAGGTTTGCTTTGCCATGGCTTTATGCACACAAAAGATTTACAAGAATGCTTAAAAGGAATTAAAGACTTTTACTTCCTAAATCTCAACATGTTTAAGAAACCAGCATCATAGACCCCTAGTCTGTATTATGTGTGTGCAACTTTCAAGTTCCTTTCTTTTATATCTACAAGCAAACAATATCTTTTTCCACAGGTTCATGAGTCCATGATAAACACAGAAAAAGAGAGAAAAATATTGCCTCAGTCTTCTTTTTTCATTTGAAATATAAAGAAAAAGAACAAAACATTTGCTACGCTTTTTCTTATACCATTACCAGCCCATCCAGCATTTACAATCAAGCATTTGCTGAAAGTAAATAAATAGGGAATCCCCAAAGAAATAATGATTAATTCAAGCTTACCCACTCAATCAATACCTTTCAATGGACCTCTTCTAATGAATGTGTATTCCATATTAATATCACTTTAAAGTCAGACTTAAAAATACAAGAGTTATTGGTGTACAGACTTGCCATTTCCTTGCTCCGTCGCAGCGTAACTATACACGCAAGTTTACACTAAATAAAACCCAGGTCCCTAGCTATCCAAAATCCATGTTAAAACACTGCTGTGTGTATTATTCGTTTGACATGCGGGGTGGTGAAATTTTCCATCTCACCCCTGTAAACACGCATGTTCAGACTCCTTGGTCGCACCCATTTTCCTTTTATGGTCACATTTACCCTTGTTGAGACAAACTGTTATCGTACATACATAAACATGCGAGGACCTTGGGCAACTTATCACAATGTATCGTTGGGCGTTGATGTAAATAAGTCCCTCAGTGTTCCGAAAATATCCCTGTGTACCGACCCCTTTCCTTACAATTTATTTTGAATGTTTCTGCGAAAAGAAAAAAAAGTATAATTACCGACTTTCTTTTGCACTTGACTTTTGATGAATTTATTCTTAATGTATCGTTTGACTGAGGGACTTGAAGCCAAAAAGACTAACTGACACTACATGCAATTCCATATAACCGCGCCGTAACTTTGTGTTATGATGGAATAATATTATTTCTTGCACGTGGCAAATATCATAAGGTTGCCGGAAATTGCGCAACAAGCCTTCGGCGATAATAATTTCCAGATGGTTGAGAAATGCCCAGGGCACAGTACTAAATGTGAATGATTACCATGGAAATTAAAGCTGGATGTAAGCAGTGTGCTTAGATTCTAGAAAATGTAATGATCCCGTAAGGATTGACCTATTTTAAAAAAGAATTTTACCAAAGCAGGGTCGACAATGGGCTCAACAATCCTTTTGAAGGGGACCAGTGGCAGCGCACGAGGGCGTAAGTGTGTGTGTGTGTGTGTGGGGAAGGGGGTTGTGGGTGATAAGTGTTCTCCAATATTTTACATCAGTGTTACTTCCCCCTCAATCAACAGGTTGCTCAATAATAAGCCCAAAAGAGGGTGAAATTTTGCCAAATGAGGGTGTAACACTTTTTGGTAGAGCGTGGGTCAAGTTGTAAGCTCGAACTTGCTAGTCCAGGTGCTGAAGAAGGACAATCAACCCGCAAATATGCGATCACATTTATTTTCACCAAGGGTTTGTGTGTGTTTGTGGGAGGAGGGTTGGGTGAACGGTCACCCTGGCATTTTTTTTTGCTGGCTTAACAACATTTGGGAATATTTTGAGAATTTAATGTTTCATCAGATGGCATCACAAATTTAACCATCACTCACCCGTAACCTCAACAATTGATCCAGAGAGGTTACCATTACCATTGAGTTGCACATTATATTTAATACAAAAAGGCGTATAACTTTTGTTACAAGCATATTTCTTTATACAGATGTCACTATAAATTCATTTTAATTTCCCGCCATGTGGTGTGGTCAAATTCACAATCACACTCTTGTATTAAACTTCTACAATCCGGACCACTTGTCATACCCTTCCCAGGGACTTGTAATGCAATACTCAAAATGTATTGAATGGGATAACCCCACATTTCACCTCATCCTCAGTAAACTCCTTCCCCCCTCCGTAGGAAACATATTCTTTTCTTCTGGATACCCAGCTATGTTGGCATCCCTGGCAATGACAGGGCTGATGCAGCTGCTAAGCTTTCCCTCACCCTTCCCCCTCCCCTTTTCCCCAAAACCCTTTCTGACATCAAACTGCTTATCACTTCCCTTATTTGTAGCCGCTGGCAAACCTCATGGGACTCCCAAATTGATAACAAACTCCATGTCATCCAGCCCACCATTCCGATCAAACCCACTACTCACAACCTATCCCATGTCGACAATGTCCACATTACCCGCCTTAGAATAGGTCACACCCACCTCACTCACTCCCACCTCCTTACTGGCTCCCCCGACCCCTCTGCAACAATTGCCATTGCACCCTCACAGTCCATCACATTCTCCTTGCTTGCCCCCTGTACAACCTTTCCAGAGCTTCCCTCGCTGCCCACAACTCGGTAGCCGAGCTCTTCCAAAAAAAAACCTCCGGACAAAATTATCTCCTTCCTTCATCATGCTTCCCTCTACAACCACATTTAGTCCTCCTTCCCCACCCCCTCTTTCTCTACATTATTTTTCCACCCATACACCCCTTCTCTCGATCCCAGATTTCTAGCTTTTAGTCCCCATGTTTCTCTCAGTCTCTCCTATATTCTTTTCTTCCTACCTCTGGAATGATGTAACCTCTCAGGCACAATTTGACCCTTGCTGTCGTGGTGCCATTAAGCCCTCATCAAACAAACAATCTCAAGAAGGGTAAACTGGATTCATGCCATATTTGGTACACAAATAGCCCATGGTCTGTAGATGTGCCTTATTGTTTTTGGTGGTGATATCATGCATATTAATGAGTAGGCGGGCTTAATGTAAAATTCTTGAAATGCTCATAATTATTTTGCTTATCACATGTTTGATTTGTTTCATTTTTGTTATAATAATGATTTTAGCTAGTGTGTACGTGTACATTGTATAAAAAACATTGACTTTTGTTGATGTGCATAATTAACATTATCATTGCATAACCATTTTGCAATAATAATGTTATTCATTCAGCAAATGCTATTATTGTCAACAATTTTTATTAATCTGCATGGTGGGTGTGGCTCATGAATAAATATGGAACAAATATTTCTTGAGATGCAATGACATGACAGTTAATACAAAACTTGCAAATCAATCAGCATATGAAGAAAATGATAATAATAATCGGAACCTCAAAACCTTTTGGTTCTGGTTGTCATAGTAATGAGATAGACGATGAATAACACTTTTTGTTAATTTGCCTGTTTCTTTCAGATATTAGATCCAACTACATTCAAAGTTACTACAGAAGTAACTTATACATCCAAACATTTCCTATCCTACTATCTAATGGTCCCAAAATACTCTTTTTTTCATTATAAATTTAATTAAACATGCCCTTAAGAGCCAAAAAAGACTGTCCGTAAAATGTTATTTTCATTTAAAGGATTAGTTTAGGGGTCATCATTAGTTGTTCTGCTCCTTAAAGTTTTAAACAGTCAGACCCGACCTAATACATAACCAGGTCAGGTCAGGTCAGATTTTTTCTCTTTATTTTCTTTATTCTAAAAACCTTAGTTGTTGTGGAATTTGGTGCTGAGTATCATATTAGCAATGGATGAAGCCCTTATTGTGTGGTTATTTTAATTAAGATATAGTGGTCTCACTATTTGCTATAGTAAGTTTATGGTTATGATTTGCTGGAACAAATTTTTAAGAAGAAGGACAAGTTGCATGCAAGTCTATCTTATATGAAAGAGGACTTTAAAAGAAACAAAATAGTGAAGAAAGCATTCAAAAATCTTATTCCGTTAAGGAGATATTTAAGTCTAAAGTTTGGTATTATTTGTATAGAAACGACTGAAATCAGACTCAGTTGTGATGTCATAGCCTCAGATTCCTCAAAATCTGTATGTATTCTATCATAGTTTGTCCTGCGATTTTGTGGCTTATAAACTATGGGATATGTCAAAAAAGTAGTTAAACTGAACCTAGGAAGAGTATTTATAATATACCACCTGAAGAAAATTTGAAGAAAAATAATTTAAATATTGAAGAAATTAAATAAACTTTCTTAAAATGCATAAAGACTTTGTGGAATCTGAGGCTATGATGTCACAACTAGTCTGATTTCAGTCGTTTCTACAGAAATGATACCAAACTTTAAACTTGAATATTTCCTTAACGAAATTAGATTTATGAATGATTTCTCCACCATTGTGTTTCTTATGAAGTCCTCTTTCATATAAGATGAACATGCTTGACCACTGAACTAATCCTTTAATTAAGTATATTATTGTATGAAATTGTTCTTCATTATAAAATGTTGTATCTTTTATCTCTCTAATTACTGTGCATTCAAATTGTAAATTCTTTGTTATAAGATGTACATGGCTAAGTTACAAAATAATTTTGAGTAAAGTAACCGATTAACCACATGAGGAAAATAAAGAAACATTTTGATAAAATGCATTAAAAATTGTTCAGAAAGTGTGTATGTGTGTCACTTTTTACAGTATAATTTTTTCACCAGTCATTTCATACAAACTTTATAATTTTTAGAGAGGTTCTGTTGTGTCATAAACAAATCGCAGTGACGTCAGAGAGTACACTGAAGTCATCAAAAATAGACTAGGGCTTCGGTAATCCAATCATTTAGAGAAGTGTATACATTGTGTGTATGAAGAATGAAGATTAGGTATATGCACGTACATTTTATTTATGCGTAGTAACAGGACACCGCTGCGTTGAACAGAACTATACATTCGTTGTCTAATCATGGAGCTGTTAACTCAAATCAACTCAGTTATAGCTTTATGATTAAATTCAAATGAGAGGAAAAAGATGGAAAAAAAGATTTTAGTTGATGCTTCCCTCTACAACCATATTTAGTTCTCCTCTTTCACCCGTTCTCTCTACTTTGTTTTTGTTTCACCCATGCACCTCCTCTCTCGATCACAGCTTTTTGACCTTTTGTTCTTGAATTTCTCTCATTCTCCCCCTGTTTCGTTTCCTTCCTACCTCTAGAATGATTTGACCTTTCAGGCACAATTTGACCCTCGTTGTCCTGGTGCCATTAAGCCCTCATCAAACAAACAAACATTTGGCACAAAAGCATTTTGCCTGAAGGCTTTAACCTTATCCATTTGGCCACAGCAACGCTTGATTGAGGGGGTTGCTTTATTATTAATAAAGAGTGGAATATCAAAAGAGGCGCATTTAGCAATTCGAGTATTTGGCTTTTTGAACATCCGGGACTCTTTGTTGGTGAAAATGTGCTACGATTTGTGCACAAGTGAACACAACGCTTTATTCTACCTATGCACGATACATATATTTCAAACTTCAATTTCCTGCAAAATTACCAAAGCGAACACAGAGATTTAGGCCTCTCAATGTGACCGATTTCCCACTGGCTGTAATGGTAAAATGCTTTTGTTTTCACTGACAAACTGGTTGTTCAGATTTACGCCAATTGTGACATCATCCGGAATACTTAATGTGGTTGAAATTTGAATCAATCAAAAAATTAGGACTGACTGTCCTTATGCCGATATCACATCTTTATGAATTTGATATCTCCTCGACAGAACAAGATATCACGAGTAGTTTCTTCCCTTTTTAGCTCCTCTCATTACACAGATTGTAATGAGTTTAGCTCCACCCATTACACAGAGTGTAATGAGTTTAGCTCCACCCATTACACAGAATGTAATGAGTTTAGCTCCATCCATTACACAGAGTGTAATGAGTTTAGCTCCACCCATTACACAGAGTGTAATGAGTTTAGCTCCACCCATTACACAGAGTATAAAGAGTTTAGCTCCATCCATTACACAGAATGTAATGAGTTTAGCTTTACCCATTATACAGAGTGTAATGAGTTTAGCTCCACCCATTACACAGAGTGTAATGAGTTTAGCTCCACCCATTACACAGAGTGTAATGAGTTTAGCTCCATCCATTACACAGAATGTAATGAGTTTAGCTCCATCCATTACACAGAGTGTAATGAGTTTAGCTCCACCAATTACACAGAGTGTAATGAGTTTAGCTCCACCCATTACACAGAGTGTAATGAGTTTAGCTCCATCCATTACACAGAATGTAATGAGTTTAGCTCCATCCATTACACAGAATGTAATGAGTTTAGCTCCACCCATTATACAGAGTGTAATGAGTTTAGCTCCACCCATTACACAGAGTGTAATGAGTTTAGCTTCACCCATTACACAGAGTGTAATGAGTTTAGCTCCATCCATTACACAGAATGTAATGAGTTTAGCTCCATCCATTATACAGAGTGTAATGAGTTTAGCTCCACCCATTACACAGAGTGTAATGAGTTTAGCTCCACCCATTACACAGAGTGTAATGAGTTCAGCTCCACCCATTACACAGAGTGTAATGAGTTTAGCTCCATCCATTACACAGAATGTAATGAGTTTAGCTCCATCCATTACACAGAGTGTAATGAGTTTAGCTCCATCCATTACACAGAATGTAATGAGTTTAGCTTTACCCATTATACAGAGTGTAATGAGTTTAGCTCCACCCATTACACAGAGTGTAATGAGTTTAGCTCCACCCATTACACAGAGTGTAATGAGTTTAGCTCCATCCATTACACAGAATGTAATGAGTTTAGCTCCATCCATTACACAGAGTGTAATGAGTTTAGCTCCACCAATTACACAGAGTGTAATGAGTTTAGCTCCACCCATTACACAGAGTGTAATGAGTTTAGCTCCATCCATTACACAGAATGTAATGAGTTTAGCTCCATCCATTACACAGAATGTAATGAGTTTAGCTCCACCCATTATACAGAGTGTAATGAGTTTAGCTCCACCCATTACACAGTGTAATGAGTTTAGCTTCACCCATTACACAGAGTGTAATGAGTTTAGCTCCATCCATTACACAGAATGTAATGAGTTTAGCTCCATCCATTATACAGAGTGTAATGAGTTTAGCTCCACCCATTACACAGAGTGTAATGAGTTTAGCTCCACCCATTACACAGAGTGTAATGAGTTCAGCTCCACCCATTACACAGAGTGTAATGAGTTTAGCTCCATCCATTACACAGAATGTAATGAGTTTAGCTCCATCCATTACACAGAGTGTAATGAGTTTAGCTCCACCCATTACACAGAGTGTAATGAGTTTAGCTCCATCCATTACACAGAATGTAATGAGTTTAGCTCCATCCATTACACAGAATGTAATGAGTTTAGCTCCACCCATTATACAGAGTGTAATGAGTTTAGCTCCACCCATTACACAGAGTGTAATGAGTTTAGCTTCACCCATTACACAGAGTGTAATGAGTTTAGCTCCATCCATTACACAGAATGTAATGAGTTTAGCTCCATCCATTATACAGAGTGTAATGAGTTTAGCTCCACCCATTACACAGAGTGTAATGAGTTTAGCTCCACCATTACACAGAGTGTAATGAGTTCAGCTCCACCCATTACACAGAGTGTAATGAGTTTAGCTCCATCCATTACACAGAATGTAATGAGTTTAGCTCCATCCATTACACAGAGTGTAATGAGTTTAGCTCCACCCATTACACAGAGTGTAATGGGTTTAGTTCCTCCCATTACACAGAGTAGAGTGCAATGAGTGGAGGTTATCAAATCATACGTGAGCTCCTATATGTGCCTGTACAAATCTTTGTGTTAAAATACATTCCTAGGTTTTAACAGTTGTGCTTTTGAGATTCTGGCTCAAAGCAAGATTTTTGTATGCTTGTATTTTGAATAAGAGATATATTCCAGATTCCAAATTATATACACAGATGGGTCATGGTCTGTACATATATTCTAGTGTTGCAGACCTGCCAACTAGTATGATTTTGCCGTACTTAATACAGGAAAATGTTCAGAATAATTGTATGTTTTTTGGCTCCAGAATACGATTTATTTATTTAAATTTTTTTTATTTTTTTACTCATACTTTTTACGCTCGGTTGGCGTTCATGTCCTCTTAACGGATTGATTTTGCTGTCTTATAACCGATTCAGATTCGTACAATAAGAGAAACTGAAAGTACAGTGGTAATTTTTTTTCAGCCACAGTAAACCTTTGTTTTGTACATTTTGTTTGAAGAGTACAGTTTTTTTTATCAAAAATACAACTTTTGTAGTTCCAGAATACAGTTTGGTGATCCTAAAGGTTGGCAGGTCAGATGAATACTAATGAGTAGGCGGGGCTTATTGACATATTCTTGAAATAGGATAAATGAGGAATCGTTTTTGCAGCGTACTTGCTATAATAATGTTATTTATTATTTGCACATGCTAATGTTGTCAACAGGTTCTATTTTATTGATCGGTATGACTTATGAATAAATATCATGGAACAAATATTTCATGATATGTAATGGCATGACGGTTATTACCAAACTTGCAAATCAATCCGCATATGAAAAAAGCATCAGAACCACAAAACCTTTTGGTTCTGGTTTGTTTTTACCCTCTAACTAGCAAGATATGAATGTCTGACCAATTGACTAATCTTGTAAGAGAACCATTAAAAATTTTAATGTTTTTTTTTAAAAGGTTTGCGCGGAAATCAGTTAATATGGCAGTATGCACAGCTATATCTTTAAGTGAATGTTTCAATTCAGATTCTTTAAAATTCAACATATTTTACCCCTATAGTACCTGCCTTGCAAGGATAGAGGCCCAGAGGCTGCCAAACCAACACAACCTTCATCGACTTTACTTAATGCTGATAAGATACAACTTGGCAACATGTCATCTCCTCCGGTAAGTTTATTAAGGACAGTTTTTACCTTGAAATTATTGCATCACTTCACGATCCGAGAAGTACTCACAACTCCTTTCGTATTTTCGTGGCCTGCGATATTTAATCCATGGTATGAAGAATAAGGTGACACACTGATAGGTTTTCGTTAAGTTTTGTCCTTTTTGTCTGTATAGCTGAGCTTAAAGGGAGGTAAAATGATTACATAACATTTTGTTATACACATGCTGCCTTTTGGAAATGAATGACCTTAGATATTGCTCTAACTGCCAGTGGTATACAGAGCATGTCCCATGGACTAAAGTGCAGATCAATTTGTGCTTTCGTAATTACTGATTTGTTTTTGTTTGATTGTGGTTGATTTGAACTTTCACATTAAAGATTTTCAGTATCTTCATGTGCAGGAATAGTGCTTTCTCACCCACTCATTTGTAAAGGCACTGCTTAAAAATTTGGCCTGCAATTTTGAAGCAACAAATTAACCACATCATTCCACAAGATTAACTTTGCATCATAACAACGAGGTATAAATATTACTATGCTCATAGTTCATTTTACTTTTCCCCAGCAGCAAAGACAAACAATGCCAGCATCGATCATGGTTACTACTTATATTACAAAGGATTGCCATTATATTCAGATGTGTGTTTCTAAAATTACCATGGAACACCAGTGGGAGTAGTTGTTATTTTGAAGCCGCCTTGGAGAGGCGAAACTGTATACAGTTTTGTGGTTTGGGAAACAAAGAAATATATAATTTTAACTTTGACTGGCCCTGCTCCATTTAAAAGCCGGTTAAGATATTTCTGGTTTTAAGCAAAGCCATTTCTAATACCCCGCCTTACTGACTCCCCCTCCCCCTCCCCTCTGTAATAATTGCCATTGCCCCCTCACTGTCCACCATGTCCTCCTTGCCTGCCCCCTGTACAACCTCCCCAGAGCTTCGTTCACCCCTAAGAACTCCATAGCCGATCTCTTCCGGAATAACTCCCCAAATAAAATGATCTCCTTCCTTCACCATACCTCCCTCTACAACCATATTTAGTCCTTCTCTCCCACCCCCTACCTACTTTCATTTTCCCCTTTTTTTACACCCTTGCACTTCCCCTTTCGGTCCCAGCTTCCTGACTATTAGCCCCGTCCTTCTATCAGACATCTCACATTATCTTTTTTTTGTTCCTCTGGAATGATCTAACCTCTGTCTCTAACAATTTGACCCTTGTTGTTGCGGTGCTGTTAAGCCTTAAATAATCCAGTATGAGCGAACAGGCGTCAAGCAAGTCCATCTTACATGAAAGTGGACTTTAAAAGAAACAAAATAGTGAAGAAAGCATTTAAAAATCATATTCTGTTAACAAGATATTTTAGTTTGGTATCATGTGTAGAAACAACTGAAATCAGACTAGTTGTAATGACACTGCCTCAGTGTCCATGTATTATATCATATTCTGTCGTGCGATTTTGTGGATCAATTTTCGATTGGATATGTCAGGAAAGTAGTCAAAACAGAATCTTGTAAACATAATCCTTCTAAAGAAAGTAAAAAATAATTCAAATAGTAAAAAATTAAGATAAATTTTCTTTAAAGTATATTAGCAGTTGTTAAGAATGTGAGGATGAGGGTGCCAACTCTACACCAGTTACTTCAATACAGATAATTAAAACAGAGTTTTAAACATGAATATAAACGGAAAAAGATATTGAAGTAGTTTGTTCACCATTATGTTTCTTGTAAAGTCCTCTTTCATGTAAGATAAAAATATGAAACTTGCTCAGCCACTGAACTAATCCTTTAACAATAATGCTCTCTTTTTTTTTGTTCATTTCTGCTGTCACTGTTCACAGTACTTTCAATACTTGGGGGGTATTGCACTTCACATCCGTTTTATCTTGATAAACGACATCCTTTGCACACCCCTTTATTTGTAATTGATTGTAAAGATTATTTTAACCAGCAAAAACTGTAATGCACAGTACTTCAACAAGTTTGTGGGTTCACAACATGCACTACTAGAAGATATGGAATGATATGCATGTGCTGTGGTTTGAGCACAAACGGACTGGATGATATGTGTGTACTGCGTAATATATGTTCATTTATTTGTGGGCATCTTTTTATAGTGTGAATGCACAGCATTGAATGCACAGCATGCTGTGCATTTTGATGCTGGAATTTCACAAATTGCTCTGTGAGGGGGGTCACAGCTTGCAGCTTGATCCCTTTAGAGGGGTGGGATGGGAAGTGGATGAGCACCGCGTTTGCCTGCTTCTCTTTTGGAAAAGTGCTGAGAGGACCAGGTAGGATGTTAGTGTCCTAGTATCGGTACTGATGGTTTAACGTCCCCTCTGAAGGATGGCGAGCGCCATTTAACCATTGCCACTTCTCCCAAGAGGTGAATGATGAGTAGGAGTTACAAACGACGTACTTCCGCTTTGATGTTACCTACCTACTCCTATGTTCCGCTTTGATGTTACCTACCTACTCCTATGTTCTTACCACATACCTATATGTGATAAGACTGTCAGAATTTGATTGGTCAAAAGCTGTCAGCTGACAATTGTTAATCCTTGACAATGCATGGCAATGCAAGTGTTTCTAAGTGGTATTTGTGCATGGAAATGATCTTTTAAAGGTGTACTGACATGTAACAGTTTTTACATATGTGAAAGAACAGTAAATTCTGAGTACAAAGCCCTCTTTAAATCTTTGAAAGACCTTCTTTAGTTTTTCAGTTATGGTCAATCAGTTTTGAGATTTTTAATTCAGGCAAACTTTGTGTGATATCATCAGGTGAACATGACTCAATATCCTTAAGTAATTCTTTAAACTGTGTTTTTCAGTTTTAACAAGTCATAATTTAAACTTCTTCAATAAAGGGATCAAGCACCCAAATTTAATTTTTTTTGGAGGTCGTAATATACGAACAGCATATAAATTAAATTTGATATATTCTCTGTCTCTCATGTATGTTGTCCTCAAAATTAAATACACTAGCCCGTTATGTCAACATCACCCTAAACTTCTCTATTACAAACTAACTCTCTTTGTCTATTCTCTCTGACACAATTAACCTTTTGGGCTTAATGATTGATGACTTGTTTTAACCAATCACTGCACGAATTTTGCCTAGCAACAAAATCTGCGTAACTAAGTGGGGCAAACATCCTACACAGTACTGGTACATTACAGCTAGCTGGCTGCGTGCGCTCATGTAGTCAATGCAAATCACTGTACAAAACAAATTTCTGCACCCACAGACCGAGTGACGGCAAAATGGTGAACAAAAATTGTGCTTACGGGCCGCTGTGGGCTTTGTAAATCTGATTACTGTCACCCAGAACAGTTATCAAATTACTACGTAATATGCTATATTCATACATGCTGACATATGAGTGTACTACATAATATGCTATATTCATACATGCTGACATATGAGTGTACTATGTAATATGCTATATTCATACATGCCGACATATGCGTGTACTACGTAATATGCTATATTCATACATGCTGACATATGAGTGTACTACATAATATGCTATATTCATACATGCTGACATATGAGTGTACTACATAATATGCTATATTCATACATGCTGACATATGCGTGTACTACGTAATATGCTATATTCATACATGCTGACATTTGAGTGTACTACGTAATATGCTATATTCATACATGCTGACATATGAGTGTGCTACGTAATATGCTATATTCATACATGCTGACATATGAGTGTACCATGTAATATGCTATATTCATACATGCTGACATATGAGTGTGCTACGTAATATGCTATATTCATACATGCTGACATATGAGTGTACCACGTAATATGCTATATTCATACATGCTGACATATGAGTGTACTCGTAATATGCTATATTCATACATGCTGACATATGAGTGTACTCGTAATATGCTATATTCATACATGCTGACATATGAGTGTGCTCGTAATATGCTATATTCATACATGCTGACATATGAGTGTACCATGTAATATGCTATATTCATACATGCTGACATATGAGTGTACTATGTAATATGCTATATTCATACATGCTGACATATGAGTGTGCTACGTAATATGCTATATTCATACATGCTGACATATGAGTGTACTACGTAATATGCTATATTCATACATGCTGACATATGAGTGTACTACGTAATATGCTATATTCATACATGCTGACATATGAGTGTACCATGTAATATGCTATATTCATACATGCTGACATATGAGTGTACCACGTAATACGCTATATTCATACATGCTGACATATGAGTGTGCTACGTAATACGCTATATTCATACATGCTGACATATGAGTGTACTACGTAATATGCTATATTAATACATGCCGACATATGAGTGTACTACGTAATACGCTATATTCATACATGCTGACATATGAGTGTGCTACGTAATACGCTATATTCATACATGCTGACATATGAGTGTGCTACGTAATATGCTATATTCATACATGCCGACATATGAGTGTACCATGTAATACGCTATATTCATACATGCTGACATATGAGTGTGCTACGTAATATGCTATATTCATACATGCTGACATTTGAGTGTACTACATAATATGCTATATTCATACATGCTGACATATGAGTGTGCTACGTAATATGCTATATTCATACATGCCGACATATGAGTGTACCATGTAATACGCTATATTCATACATGCTGACATATGAGTGTACTACGTAATACGCTATATTCATACATGCTGACATATGAGTGTACTACGTAATATGCTATATTCATACATGCCGACATATGCGTGTACTACGTAATATGCTATATTCATACATGCTGACATATGAGTGTACCATGTAATATGCTATATTCATACATGCTGACATATGAGTGTACTACGTAATATGCTATATTCATACATGCCGACATATGAGTGTACCATGTAATATGCTATATTCATACATGCTGACATATGAGTGTACTACGTAATATGCTATATTCATACATGCTGACATTTGAGTGTACTACATAATATGCTATATTCATACATGCTGACATACGAGTGTGCTACGTAATATGCTATATTCATACATGCTGACATATGAGTGTGCTACGTAATATGCTATATTCATACATGCCGACATATGAGTGTACCATGTAATACGCTATATTCATACATGCTGACATATGAGTGTACTACGTAATATGCTATATTCATACATGCCGACATATGAGTGTACCATGTAATATGCTATATTCATACATGCTGACATATGAGTGTACTACGTAATATGCTATATTCATACATGCTGACATTTGAGTGTACTACATAATATGCTATATTCATACATGCTGACATATGAGTGTGCTACGTAATATGCTATATTCATACATGCTGACATATGAGTGTGCTACGTAATATGCTATATTCATACATGCCGACATATGAGTGTACCATGTAATCGCTATATTCATACATGCTGACATATGAGTGTACTCGTAATATGCTATATTCATACATGCTGACATTTGAGTGTACTACATAATATGCTATATTCATACATGCTGACATATGAGTGTGCTACGTAATATGCTATATTCATACATGCTGACATATGAGTGTACTCGTAATATGCTATATTCATACATGCCGACATATGAGTGTACCATGTAATATGCTATATTCATACATGCTGACATATGAGTGTACTACGTAATATGCTATATTCATACATGCTGACATATGAGTGTGCTCGTGTCGCTATATTCATACATGCTGACATATGAGTGTGCTCGTATCACGCTATATTCATACATGCTGACATATGAGTGTGCTCGTAATCGCTATATTCATACATGCTGACATATGAGTGTACTACGTAATATGCTATATTCATACATGCTGACATATGAGTGTGCTACGTAATATGCTATATTCATACATGCTGACATTTGAGTGTACTCACGAATATGCTATATTCATACATGCTGACATATGAGTGTACTCGTAATATGCTATATTCATACATGCTGACATATGAGTGTACCATGTAATATGCTATATTCATACATGCTGACATATGAGTGTACTAATATGCTATATTCATACATGCTGACATATGAGTGTACTACGTAATATGCTATATTCATACATGCTGACATATGAGTGTACTACGTAATATGCTATATTCATACATGCTGACATTTGAGTGTACTACGTAATATGCTATATTCATACATGCTGACATATGAGTGTACTACGTAATATGCTATATTCATACATGCTGACATATGAGTGTACCATGTAATATGCTATATTCATACATGCTGACATATGAGTGTACTACGTAATATGCTATATTCATACATGCTGACATATGAGTGTGCATGTAATACGCTATATTCATACATGCTGACATATGAGTGTGCTACGTAATATGCTATATTCATACATGCTGACATATGAGTGTACTACATAATATGCTATATTCATACATGCTGACATATGCGTGTACTACGTAATATGCTATATTCATACATGCTGACATATGAGTGTACCATGTAATATGCTATATTCATACATGCTGACATATGAGTGTACTACGTAATATGCTATATTCATACATGCTGACATATGAGTGTACCATGTAATATGCTATATTCATACATGCTGACATATGAGTGTGCTACGTAATATGCTATATTCATACATGCTGACATATGCGTGTACTACGTAATATGCTATATTCATACATGCTGACATATCGTGTACTCGTAATATGCTATATTCATACATGCTGACATATCGTGTACTCGTAATATGCTATATTCATACATGCTGACATATGAGTGTACTCGTAATATGCTATATTCATACATGCTGACATATGAGTGTACCACGTAATATGCTATATTCATACATGCTGACATATGAGTGTGCTCGTAATATGCTATATTCATACATGCTGACATATCGTGTACTCGTAATATGCTATATTCATACATGCTGACATATGAGTGTACCACGTAATATGCTATATTCATACATGCTGACATATGAGTGTGCTCGTAATATGCTATATTCATACATGCTGACATATCGTGTACTCGTAATATGCTATATTCATACATGCTGACATATCGTGTACTCGTAATATGCTATATTCATACATGCCGACATATGAGTGTACCATGTAATATGCTATATTCATACATGCTGACATATGCGTGTACTACGTAATATGCTATATTCATACATGCTGACATATGAGTGTACTACGTAATATGCTATATTCATACATGCCGACATATGAGTGTACCATGTAATATGCTATATTCATACATGCTGACATATGAGTGTACTACGTAATATGCTATATTCATACATGCTGACATATGAGTGTGCTACGTAATACGCTATATTCATACATGCTGACATATGAGTGTGCTACGTAATATGCTATATTCATACATGCCGACATATGAGTGTACTACGTAATATGCTATAATCATACATGCCGACATATGAGTGTACTACGTAATATGCTATAATCATACATGCCGACATATGAGTGTACTACGTAATATGCTATAATCATACATGCTGACATATGAGTGTGCTACGTAATATGCTATATTCATACATGCCGACATATGAGTGTACTACGTAATATGCTATATTCATACATGCCTTCATATGAGTGTACCATGTAATATGCTATATTCATACATGCTGACATATGAGTGTACCACGTAATATGCTATATTCATACATGCTGACATATGAGTGTACCACGTAATATGCTATATTCATACATGCTGACATATGAGTGTACTACATAATATGCTATATTCATACATGCTGACATATGAGTGTGCTACGTAATATGCTATATTCATACATGCCGACATATGAGTGTACCATGTAATATGCTATATTCATACATGCTGACATATGAGTGTACTACGTAATATGCTATATTCATACATGCTGACATATGCGTGTACTACGTAATATGTTATATTCATACATGCTGACATATGCGTGTACTACGTAATATGCTATATTCATACATGCCGACATATGAGTGTACTACGTAATATGCTATATTCATACATGCTGACATATGAGTGTACCATGTAATATGCTATATTCATACATGCTGACATATGCGTGTACTACGTAATATGCTATATTCATACATGCTGACATATGAGTGTACCATGTAATATGCTATATTCATACATGCTGACATATGCGTGTGCTACGTAATATGCTATATTCATACATGCTGACATGAGTGTACCATGTAATATGCTATATTCATACATGCTGAGTGTACTCGTAATATGCTATATTCATACATGCTGACATATGAGTGTGCTACGTGAATACGCTATATTCATACATGCTGACATATGAGTGTACTACGTAATATGCTATATTCATACATGCTGACATTTGAGTGTACGCTATATTCATACATGCTGACATTTGAGTGTACTACGTAATACGCTATATTCATACATGCTGACATATGAGTGTACCATGTAATATGCTATATTCATACATGCCGACATATGAGTGTACTATGTAATATGCTATATTCATACATGCTGACATATGAGTGTACTACGTAATATGCTATATTCATACATGCTGACATATGAGTGTACTACATAATATGCTATATTCATACATGCTGACATATCGTGTACTACGTAATATGCTATATTCATACATGCTGACATATGAGTGTACTACGTAATATGCTATATTCATACATGCTGACATATGAGTGTACTATGTAATATGCTATATTCATACATGCTGACATATGAGTGTACCATGTAATATGCTATATTCATACATGCTGACATATGAGTGTACTACGTAATATGCTATATTCATACATGCTGACATATGAGTGTACTACGTAATACGCTATATTCATACATGCTGACATTTGAGTGTACTACGTAATATGCTATATTCATACATGCTGACACATGAGTGTGCTACGTAATATGCTATATTCATACATGCCGACATATGAGTGTACTACGTAATATGCTATATTCATACATGCTGACATATGAGTGTACTACGTAGTACGCTATATTCATACATGCTGACATTTGAGTGTACTACGTAATACGCTATATTCATACATGCTGACATTTGAGTGTACTACGTAATACGCTATATTCATACATGCCGACATATGAGTGTACCATGTAATATGCTATATTCATACATGCTGACATTTGAGTGTACTACATAATATGCTATTTTTATACATGCTGACACATGAGTGTACTTTTCTTTGTCTTGGCTGCTTTGGCATGAAGTCTCTTTCTTGTTGGCTTTCACTGCTAGCATCTGGGCCTGATGGGATTGTGACTTTGAGTGTATGCAAAGCGTTTCTTTCTTGAAAAATTTGTTCCAGAAACTATTTTACTAGCTGAGAATTTTGTGCCCCGACTTTTGACATTGCTCACTTTACAAAGGCGGCAATACATTTAATTTTTGTCTCGATCAAACTCCAGCCAAGAAAATTCTTTCAACCACTTTTAATTCAATCGCCGCTTTATTGTTGAAGGTTCAGCCTCAGGTTGTTTTTGTTGCTGCTTGGTGACATCTTTTTGTGAATATGATGTGGTGGGTGCATTCCTCTCTTCTACTTTTTCTGACGACGCAGACCGACTACACTGACCACTGCGGTCATTCATAGAAAAAACTTGCATTTTAAGTGATTCTAAATTTTCCATTCCATCTTCCTTTTTGCCATTAGAAATGGCTCTGCTTAAAACCAGGAATATCTCAACTGGACTTCAAATGGAGCAGGGCTGGTCAGAGTAAAAGTTATATATTTCTTTGTTTCCCAAACCACAAAACTGTATACAGTTTTACCTTATCTATGCTCATTCAAGATAGCAACTACTCCCACTGGTGTTAGGTGGTTTGTTTAGTGACACACATCTGAATTTGTAATATAAGTAGTAACTGTAATCAATGCTGGCATTGTTTGTCTTTGCTGCTGGGGAAAGGTGACATGAACTATTAAGCTTAGACCTATTTATACCTCAATGTTAATAATGCAAAGTTAATCTTGTTGAATGATGTGGTTAATTTGTTGCTTCAAAATTGCATGACAAATTTTTAAGCAGTGCCTTTACTAATGGTGAAAGTTTCTTATATTAAAAAGAAAACAATTTTGTTTGAATTTTTTTCTCAATTATCCACTGTTTATTGACGTACTAACAACTGCCTAGAACAATAATGATATCGTGATTCCAGTGCAGAACATACAGTGCAATGTGTCTTTATATTAACCCTTACTCTACCACGCGGCGATATTATCGCCGTTTTGGGTGCCCCGTCTTTGGCCCCGCCTCCCGAGCGCATTTTCAAAAGAGTGCTGGTAGAGTAAGGGTTAATCGACCCGCGACATATGCGCCAACCCGAAAATATAGGCAGCATGATCGGTGGGCGCCCAGCTGGCCCAGAAAGCCGAAGGGCCCGACTTTTCTGCCTGGAAGACAGAGGACCCTTCAATAATCACGCCTTGATTAACCCTTACTCTACCACGCGGCGATATTATCGCCGTTTTGGGTGCCCGTCTTTGGCCCGCCTCCCGAGCGCATTTTCAAAAGAGTGCTGGTAGAGTAAGGGTTAATCGACCTGCTTTTTATATGCGCCAACCGAAAATATAGGCAGCATGATCGTGGGGCCCAGCGGGCCCAAAGCCGAAGGGGCCCGACTTTTCTGCCTGGAAGACAGAGGACCCTTCAATAATCACGCCTTGATTAACCTTACTCTACCACGCGGCGATATTATCGCCGCGTTTTGGGTGCCCCCGTCTTTGGCCCCGCCTCCCGAGCTCATTTTCAAAAGATTGCTGGTAGAGTAAGGGTTAATGTTCTTTCAGATCACGTCAACACACTTAATATAGAAGTACATTAAAAATTAAAAACAGTTGCTCAGGATTGGTGAGACACTCAGACAGAGACACATCACTGAAGGTCATAACCTTGTATGACCCAGACATATTTTTCTTAATACAAAAACAAGCAAAAAACACACAATCACATGACACTAGAGTTTTGACAGCAAGGTAACAACTTACATACGTAACTAGAAATAAAATGTGGCAAAATCACAACAAATCTAATCATGTTACGACCCCTTTCTTGGGTTAAGAGAAGACACATCTCTTTCAAAATAGGGAGGACACTGGAGCAGGGATATGTCTCAAAATATCACCCATACTTTCATACTAATTAGAATTGAAATGTAGTAATTACCAGGGACCATTTCATAACAAGAATTTCCATTCACCAGCTCTGCAGCACCCAGCAAAAATCTTTGTACTTTTCTCTCACAAAGTTACATACTATTCAGAGAGTGTCTTCCCACACATGCTTATAAATTAATAAGTTGGGAAATCCCCCGGATCTGAAGCAGCTACTACAGAGTGCATTGATTCACTAACGCACGTGGGCTGTTCTATTGCAAATCGCGGGAAACCATAGTGCCCCATACAACACGATACTAGGTGTAACTACACGTTTCAATTGGATAGTAATCAGGGCAAATCAACACAGGAGGCATGGCTTTATGCAGTGGATTTGGGTTTGAATCATCGCCTTCCTCAGAAAAATATCTTGGCTTTGACATTTGTTCAATGAAAGGTTATGTATGTGTGCATTAATTTGTGTATTTGTATGAATTACATACTGTGGGCTATGATGTGCATGTTAAAACAGGGTTTGTAACCAAGCTTGGTCACTGGGCATTTGACTTTTCCGAAGAGCAATCTCCCAACTCAATTTTTTCACCAGTCGCCAAGCTGGCTACAAGCAGTACAAATGCACTCGCCAGATCAAAATGTTAAGTCCCCAATGGCGACCTGGCGACCGCATTTGTTGAACCCGGGTTCATGGTCAGATTTAAAACACCCTGATAGTGTAACAGTGTTAAAAGATATTGGAACTTTGAGTAAAATAAGATTTAAAGACTACTCGGACAGGTTCATCTCTTAGTTTGATGCTCCCTCACAGAAAAATAAATTTTGTTAGGTGTCAACAACCTTTTTGCTCGTTTGTGAAAAACGATGTCTGCTTGTTGGTTTTTTTTACCAGGCATTTTGAATGGTGTCTATTCCAAAATGGAAGTCTGCTGCTCTCAAGTTGCGATGCTCTCTCTCATACTGTAGGTTTACTTTTGCTAGCATATGGAAGTGGACACCATTTATAATATTTATATACCAGGCTTTTGAAATATATGGAAAAGGACACCACTTGTTATATTTATATACCAGGCTTTTGGAATGAAACATCTAGTATTGGTTGCAGATTCTGTCAAAGAAAATCCACTTTATTACACATTAAACTAGAGCAATGAAGCACTATGAAGTACTATTCAAAATATCCAAATAAATGCAATTAAATGGTTATATGACATCACAATATGGAACAACAATCTTGGACAAAACTGAGGGAACAATTCAGCGTTATGAGAACTATTATGTCATAGTCTTATGTTTCTTTAATATTTTTTCTGAGAATTGTAACGCCCTACCCCTTACCCCCTTTTCAGTGTTAGATCTCTTTATGTTTTAACTTCATTTCCAAAAACAAAATTAACAATGGTTAACATTGAATGGGGGGGAGGGGAGGGGAGGATGGTTAAGATAGTAAGGTAGGGAAGGAGGACATTGGCAGCGTCAATGAAATTTTAACAATGTCCTTTAGATTATAAAATTTAATTACAACTGAAAGAATAGAGATTGAAGAAGCAATATAAATTTTTTCTCCAGCATTTATGATTTTTAGATGTGGAATAATTTACAATAGAACAATAAGTTTCATGAAAGCATCATATATATTCACTTAGTGTTTTAATGAGTTTTGTCCAAGATTGTAGACTACTACATAACATAGCATAGCATAGGAAGGTTTGCGTTCCGAAAGCATCCAGTGCTAGACATTATATCAAGATGGCCATGGAAATTAATAACCCAGTTGTGAACTCACTGGTTGCAGACCCACCAGGATTCGAATCCGGGACGTGCTGGTGAGATCTGAGACAAAGCACTAACCACTACACTACCGGAGGTCTACAGTAGTGGCTGGGCGACGACAACGAGTGAACACACAATTACAATGACGGGGTCGTCACCTGCGTTATCGGTTATAGTAGTAACAATGCTATCACGAAACGCTTAATACGACCCGGACGAAACACAGTTCGACGTACGGACAGACATAACATCGACAACCAAGTCAATGTCCACGGCCTTTGATAACCAGTTGTGGTGCACTGGCGTGTCTATCCAACCCAGGCTTGAACCCAGGACCTCGTGGTCTGTAGACATGTATGATAACCGCTACACCACAGTAGGTAGTGGCTGGGCTGCCCCTTCCCTGCTTTAAGGTTAGGCAGTTCATGGTCAAGTTTGGAAGCACCCCAATTTATATCACTTGTTAAAAGATGTAGTAACTTTGATTAACTTAGAGTAAGGTTATAACAAAACTTAAATACTGCTCAGACAGGTTTAACTTTATAAGGTTGATACGCCTTTGCATACCTGTACATTTGGAAGGTGTCAACAATTCTTTGTAGCATCTGAAAATTAACGTCTGCTTGTTGTGTTTTGTACCAGGCTTTTAAATGAAATGTCTGATGTTGTTGCTTGCAGATTCCTTCAAAGAAAAAGTAAATTAACGTGGATGAAAAAGTGCAATGTACCATTGTTTTCTTGTACTTGAAGTGTTCTTTAATACAAATGTGGACTTTTTTGAATTTAACTTTTTTTTCATGATATGATATATTGAAATTTTTAATTTACCTTTTTTTTCTTGCAATTTCTCCCATTCCAGTTTTAAGTTCAGATTTGTTTGATTTGGTTAAGACCTTTCTGGCACTATTGAGACCATAGAAATAAGAGCAGAGAATGGAGCGTCTGTGACAGTGACATTTTGTGACAAAATTTAATTGTCCAAAAATATGTGACATTCTGTGACATTTTAAAATTTTGGGACAAAATGTGACACAAAATGTGACAATGAACATAAGCAGATGTATTCAAATTTGTCTGACATTTTGTGACATGTTTTACTGCTTCACTCACAATCATTGGTAATTTGTTGTTGCATTTTAGCGGTGGATTCTATTTTTCATAACACAGACATAACCAAATGATCCTTTCTGTGAGTATCACCAGTCAACTGGTCATGATGTGTGAATCTACAGTATGCCAATCAAATGTGACAGGCAAAACTGATGTGAAGTTCTGTGCAAAAGGTGCTAAAAATTATATGACATTTGGGACATTTATGTGACAAATTTGAAATTTGGTGATGTGACATTTTGTGACAAGCCATCAATCACATCACTCCATTCTCTGAAACAACCTTATGTTATAAATGAACTTATCTGCATGGTATAATGATACATTTGCAAAGTTTGAAACTGATGTGAGGGCCGTGCAATTTGGTTGCTTAACAAATATAAAATCCAAGTTTTTATTTTCTTCTAACACACGAAGCTATTGTTGGCTGGATGTATTTTGCCGATTTGTGTAGCCTAAGGTTATAAACTCTGCCTAAATCGGCCCCGAGTTCCACTTCTCGTGTTAAGACGACATTGGTTTTTTCCTGATAACTTCAGATTACCGAGAATACCAAATGGTACATATTATATTTGGAAAAGAAGAAGGGAGAAAACAAAAGCGACAGCTTTTTTAAAGAAGTGAATTTTTTCACTCGTTGTCATTGCAGTCAATGGGGAAATTCGGGCTAATTGAAATTGGCTCAAATTCCACTTTGCGTGTTAGGAAGACATATAATTTTCTGAATCACTTAATATTACTTAAAATACCAAAAGTTTCTTAACATATTAGAAAGAAAAAAAAAAGAAAAAAAACAGATTTTAAACAAAGTGACTTCGATTTTTGTATTGTTACAGTCAATGGGAAAATTGTGGTCTGGGTGAAGCTCGTCATTACATAATGGCTTCATTCACTATTACAGCAGTCAATGGCAGCTCAGCCTTCTCCATTTTCTAATTCTATGCTTGTAACATAATTTACTTGCAAGTTATACCTTACCTTCTATGCTATAAATATGCAATCTGGTTAATATTAGACCTGATAACGCTTGTTCAACCAAAACTAGTACATAGCTAGCCCTCCCTGTATCTGCTACGGATGCCTTCATGTACTCCTTCTTTCTAGTGCGCTGTTGGACTAACATCACACTAAGACTAGTCAAAATTCTTTTAATTACCTGTATTTTTTAGTCACATTTTGCTCTCAGAGGTTCTTATAGACTTTCTCCACAAAGTGTGCGTAATGCAAAATATAAGTTTTGCTGTCCAGGAAGTGTTTATTCAAAGGCCCTGATCTGCTGACATGAAGAGTTTTTGTTTAACTAGCCTATGGGAGTATAACACTGTGAGGAACTGGGCTTAGTTCCAGGTTGTATAATGAATTTCACTGTTGCAGGAGCTGCAGGTTGTATGCAGGGAACTGTTGATTAAACACTGCTTGCTGTATGCAGGGAGCTGTAGATTTAACGCTGCTTGCTGTATGCAGGGTGCTGTTGAATTAGCGCTGCTTGCTGTATGCAGGAAACTGTTAATTTAACGCTGCTTGCTGTATGCAGGAAGCTGCTAATTTAGCGCTGCTTGCTGTTTGCAGGGAGCTGCTGATTTAGCGCTGCTTGCTGTATGCAGGGAGCTGCTGATTTAGCACTGCTTGCTGTATGCTGGGAGCTGCTGATTAAATGATTAGTGAATGAATTAGTTATAGACTGCATGCTGCCCTCAAATGTTGATGCTTTCCCTGCATAATTTGTGTGGTGTCAACGAACCTTTTCCTAGCATCTGAGAAATACCTCTGGTTGTTGTATTTTTATACCAGTCTTTTTTAATGTGAAAAGTCTGGCGTCGGTTATAGATACTTTCATAGAAAAAGTACCTTTAATGTGATTGAACTAAAGTACTGTACTACTATGTATACCCATACTATATTCTGTAGGCCTCTTCACATGGGCGGGATTTGCTGACCTAAAGTGGGGATGGGAGAAGGGAGGTGGGGCAAAGTCAAAAGTGGGGGGAATCAAACATCACCATACAAAAGATACAAATTCAAAAGAAAAAGAAAGTGGAGGGGGCAATGCCCCCTTTTCCCCCTCAAATCCTGCCTATGCCTCTTCAAATGTCTATTGACGATGCATGGAGGTACACACCTAGATCAAAATTGTTGAAAAATATGTTTGATCATCATAAACAGTCAAACATTGACCATTTTAGAGCTTTGTACTGTATCTCTCAATTCAGAAGATTCTCTGTATACATGTATTTCAGTCTGCACAATGTCGCTTTTGTTGTAAATGAAAGAAATAAAAAGTTGTACATACTGACAAGATATGGGAGAACAATAAAATGATGACAAAGTGAGTTTAAATTTTTTTTTAGCTGAAATATTCTTGCAAGCATTACATGTCCAGTGAGGTGCCGTGGCTCAGTGGTTAAGAAGTCATACTCATCATATGAAATATGCGAAAGGTACCAGGTTCGACTCCCTGTCACTAGCCCTGCATTGTATCCTTGAGCAAGGCACTTTACAGTTCACTCAAAATGAATCCCAACACTGCTGAGGAGTTTATGGGCTGGCATCCTGTCCAGGGGGACTTATGCATATGTGCTCTCCTCCGCTGTTGTCAAGGAAACTGGGGATAATTGCGCCAGCCTAATGGGCCTTCATGGCTTGAGTATGGGATTATTATTTTTTTTATTACATGTTCCATACAATCCCTATAAATCGTTACATTGCCAACCTGATCTGCAATAGAAGCAGGTCAGCTAGAGTTCATACAAAGTGAAATACCACCTAATTGCTGATCTCGGGTATTGAGCTTAAAAGCATGCAAGAAGTGCATGGGTAGCATGTGAGTCAACTTTCATATGTAATTCCAACCCAGGCTGCTTATATTGGAACCGACTGGTTATCTCAATTGGGAGATCACCTGCTTTCCATCCGGAAGGTTGCGGGTTGAATACCCGGCCGAGTCAAACCAAAGATGGGAACTTGCTGCTCTCGCTTGGTGCCGGCATAAGTGATTGACGCAGGGTAATGAATGATGCAGGCTTGTGTGCTGTTTGTTGGCTGTTGTCTGGGGGGTTTCTATAAGTGCTTTGAGTTTACTGTATGGTAATGTGATATATAAGAACTGCATACTAATATTATTATTATTATTGTTATTATTATTATTATTATTATTATTATTATTATTATTATTATTATTATTATTATTATAATTATTATTATAAGTAATTATTATTATTAATTATTATTATTATTATTATTATTATTATTTTTTTTTTTATCATTATTATTATTGTTATTATTATTATCATTAATATTATTATTGTTATTATTGTTGTTAATGGTGTTGTGTTGTTGTTTTCAATGTTGTTTTTGTTGTTGTTATTATTATTATGTGGGGTCAGACCTGGAAAAATCCACAGTTCCGACAGTTAAAACCACGAGAAAAACATAAAAATTATTTTTCTTAAAAAAAGTTATATGTGGTAAAAAGTTCTGGTTTCAGTCATATTGTTTCGGGTTCGCATTGCTCTAAGAACATCACCAAACATAATTGTGCGATGAATAGTACATTAAATTGGAAAAGAGGGAATGTGTGTGTTAAAGTGTGAACATATAGAGATGTATTTACTACATGAAAATTATTTATGTTTTTGTGGGAAAATTAGAACCATGGGAAATTATTGTGCAACTTTGTGATGTGTGACCATTTAAAAAAATGTTGTGTTTCCAGTCATACGTGAATATAGTTAAAACTAAAGCTATGATATCCACTGTTGTAGCAGTCTTGTTATTGTTTCACCTCTGACTTTTCATCAGATTGTGTTCACTCATTTAGAGTCAGCTCACTATTTTGACACGTTTTTTTTGCACCAGTTTGAGATCGCTCGTCAGTTAATGCAGTCTGATGTCTCACATTCCATACAGTACCAAGTTGGCCCAGATGCCATGCCACCCTGTCCCACATGCAATGCCACCCTGTGCCACATGTCATCCCACACTGTGCCACATTCCATCCCATCTTGTTCCCCATTGCGGCATCCCATCCTGTTCCCCAATGCGGCATCCCATCCTCTTCCCCATGCCATCCTTTCTTTATCCAAATCCATTTCCTACATTTACCCAACATTCTTTCCTCTAACTCCCCCACCCTCTAAAAAAGCTTATTTTTTTATTATAAAAATATTTTATTTAAAATTTTGTTTCATTTTTGCTTAGCTAAATCCATTTGTGTCCTCACCGTATACCTGGAAGTTAAAGAAACACACGGTTCAGAAACTTCCCTTGAGCCGGAAGCGAGAGCAACCAAAGAGTGTTGAGCCACCTGCAGATCACACTTACAAGAAACCGGAGACACCACCTCACCATGTGGAAGATGAAAGTGCCACCTTAAGGCAAATGGTAGGTCTTGGGTTTTTATTTCTTGGCTCAAAAGGTCCATATATTGCAAAGGTTCTTAATTAAATGTTTCGAAAGGCCATCATTTCACAACAGCTTCAGGCCTAGGCCAATTGCGTGGCAAAATCAGTGTCATGTGACAAACAAAACTCGTCAAAACAATCCCTGAATACAAACAAGTTGAGAGCATGCAATTTGAAGGATGTACGCCAGATGTCCACAGTATTTTATCCACCTTCCTTTGACAAGCCGCTAGCCCAATTTATAGCGGAACTAAAAATAACATTTTATTTTATAAACCGCGATGTTTTAGTGAGCTGATCTGTCTAGAAAAACCCCCAAATAAATGAGTTTTTTGTGATATTTACGGATATCATTCGGATTGATCTTCCATGCAATGCAGTGTATTGCAATATAAAACGATTATTGTTCCCAGGCTGGATTGCATTGTCTGGTAGGCCAGATTTATTCGGGCCGCCTATTAAGAATTGCCGATATACAGAGGTGCAGTGATTAAGGAGTTATGCTCATATTCGAAAGGTATTGGGTTTGATTCCCATCGTGAGCGCTGCATTATGTCCTTGAGCAAGACACTTTACTTGCTTCAGTCCACTCAGTTAATCAGCGATGGACTGGTGTCCCGTCCAGGGGAGTCATGTACTCTCATCCGCTTGCGCCATGGAAACCAGGGATAAGCACAACCCTCTGAGCCTAATTTCTGGAATGGATTTATCTTAGCTGGCTTTCATTTCTTATCTTATTTGGCCCTATTTCTTATCTCAAAAGTCCATATATTAGGTTATTTTCCTTCATTTAAATTTGTTGGAATTTAGAAAAGTAAGGTTTTTCTTGGGGTATTACTTTCAGGCAACAAAGTTGATGGTTTTACCTCTACAGAACAAATTGCATCTGAACTTCTGTTTTTTTATATGATGAAAGATGCCCAGTTCATATCTATTTTCAAACCGACTTTAGCCGAACATGATTTCTTAAGTACCTCGACCACTTAACTGCTGGGGGACTTTCCCCTTTGTTACCCAACCAATCAGCAGCAGTTGCTGGTGGGAAAGTTTGCAAAAACATAGCACGCGCCTATAACCTTCATGTATTACGCACGTATGATATTGCAAAAAATTCACGCGCCTATAATCTTCATGTATTACGCACGTATGATATTGCAAACAATGCACGCGCCTATAAGCTTCATTATTACGCACGTATGATATTGCAAACAATGCACACGCCTATAACTTCCATGTATTACGCACGTATGATATTGCAAACAATGCACGCGCCTATAACCTTCATGTATTATGCACGTATGATATTGCAAACAATGCACACGCGTATAACCTTCATGTATTACGCACGTATGATATTGCAAACAATGCACGCGCCTATAACTTTCATGTATTACGCACGTATGATATTGCAAACAATGCACATGCCTATAACTTTCATGTATTACGCACGTATGATATTGCAAACAATGCACACGCCTATAACCTTCATGTATTACGCACGTATGATATTGCAAATAATGCACACGCGTATAACTTTCATGTATTACGCATGTATGATATTGCAAACAATGCACGCGCCTATAACTTTCATGTATTACGCACGTATGATATTGCAAACAATGCACACGCGTATAACTTTCATGTATTACGCATGTATGATATTGCAAACAATGCACGCGCCTATAACTTTCATGTATTACGACGTATGATATTGCAAATAATGCACGCAATGCACGCGCTATAACCTTCATGTATTACGCACGTATGATATTGCAAACAATGCACACGCCTATAACCTTCATGTATTACGCACGTATGATATTGCAAACAATGCACATGCCTATAACCTTCATGTATTACGCACGTATGATATTGCAAACAATGCACACGCCTATAACCTTCATGTATTACCCACGTATGATATTGCAAACAATGCACACGCCTATAACCTTCATGTATTACGCACGTATGATATTGCAAACAATGCACGCGCCTATAACCTTCATGTATTACGCACGTATGATATTGCAAACAATGCACGCGCCTATAACCTTCATGTATTACGCACGTATGATATTGCAAACAATGCACACGCCTATAACCTTCATGTATTACGCACGTATGATATTGCAAACAATGCACACTCCTATATCCTTCATGTATTACCCACGTATGATATTGCAAACAATGCACACGCCTATAACCTTAATACGCACGTATGATATTGCAAACAATGCACGCGCCTATAACCTTCATGTATTACCCACGTATGATATTGCAAACAATGCACACGGGTATAACCTATAACCTTGATATTGCAAACAACGCACGCGCTTATATGATATTGCAAACAATGCACGCGCTTATAACCTATAACCTTCATGTATTACCCACGTATGATATTGCAAACAATGCACGCGCCTATAACCTTCATGTATAACCTTATGTATTACGACGTATGATATTGCAAACAATGCACAAGCCTATAACCTTCATGTATTACCACGATGATATTGCAAACAATGCACACGCCTATAACCTTCATGTATTACCCACGTATGATATTGCAAACAATGCACGCCTATAACCTTCATGTATTACGACGTATGATATTGCAAACAATGCACACGCCTATAACCTTCATGTATTACCCTTCATGTATTACGCACGTAAAAACAATGATATTGCAAACAATGCACACGCCTATAACCTTCATGTATTACGCTTGATGATATTGCAAACAATGCACACGGTATAACCTTCATGTATTACGCGACGTATGATATTGCAAACAATGCACACGCATAACCCTGATATGCAACAATGATATTGCCCATAACAATGCACACGCCTATAACCTTCATGTATTACGACGTATGATATTGCAAACAATGCACATGCCTATAACCTTCATGATATGCAAACAATACGCCTATAACCTTCATGTATTGATGATATTGCAAACAATGTACACGCCTATAACCTTCATGTATTACCCACGATGATATTGCAAACAATGCACGCGCCTATAACCTTCATGTGTTACGACGTATGATATTGCAAAAACAATGCACGCCTATAACCTTCATGTATTACGCACGTATGATATTGCAAACAATGCACGCGCCTATAACCTTCATGTATTACGCACATATGATATTGCAAACAATGCACGCGCCTGTAACCTTCATGTATTACGCACGTATGATATTGCAAACAATGCACACGCCTATAACCTTCATGTATTACGCTTGATGATATTGCAAACAATGCACGCGCCTATAACCTTCATGTATTACCCACGTATGATATTGCAAACAATGCACGCGCCTATAACCTTCATGTATTACGCACGTATGATATTGCAAACAATGCACATGGGTATAACCTTCATGTATTACGCACGTATGATATTGCAAACAATGCACACGGGTATAACCTTCATGTATTACGCTTGATGATATTGCAAACAATGCACACGCTTAGAACCTTCATGTATTACGACGCATAATTAGCATTTGAAATCATATTTTTCATAAGCGTGGTCCCATACCGTGCATGAATTGTGCAGATGGGCAATAATCCCCAAGTACTTGATGGGTCGATAAGATTCCACCAATATACGTGTATTTCGGTCATGTTATATATTGAAGGTCTACGGACCTTTGACAGTGATTTGATCCTTTTTGGTTCTTGTAGAAACGGAAGCTTTCAGAAAAAGAAGAAGCCTCCGGAAGCAGCCGTCCCCCTAAGAAAGAAAAGAAGAATCCCATAGATAACATTCCTAGCTTGAAGTCGGACAGTCGGACAATACAGCCGACGATTACACGCAAAACAGTCAGATGTTTACAGGTGGGTAAAATCTTGCATGTAAGCTGGAAGATCAAGGATGTGATAACCCCATTAGTGTCACAGTGGGATTATTGGAGAGCAGGAAGTTTTTGTATTTGGGTACTTTTGGGGTAGTATTTGATTTGATCCTGTCCCTTAGTGTCATTAGTGATTATTGGAGAGCAGGAAGTTCTTGTATTTGGGTACTTTTGGGATAGTATTTGATTTGATCCTGTCCCTTAGTGTCATTAGTGATTATTGGAGAGCAGGAAGTTCTTGTATTTAGGTACTTTTGGGGTAGTATTTGATTTGATCCTGTCCCTTAGTGTCATTAGTGATTATTGGAGAGCAGGAAGTTTTTGTATTTGGGTACTTTTAGGGTAGTATTTGATTTGATCCTGTCCCTTAGTGTCATTAGTGATTATTGGAGAGCAGGAAGTTTTTTTGTATTTGGGTACTTTTGGGGTAGTATTTGATTTGATCCTGTCCCTTAGTGTCATTAGTGATTATTGGAGAGCAGGAAGTTCTTGTATTTGGGTACTTTTGGGATAGTATTTGATTTGATCCTGTCCCTTAGTGTCATTAGTGATTATTGGAGAGCAGGAAGTTCTTGTATTTAGGTACTTTTGGGGTAGTATTTGATTTGATCCTGTCCCTTAGTGTCATTAGTGATTATTGGAGAGCAGGAAGTTCTTGTATTTAGGTACTTTTGGGGTAGTATTTGATTTGATCCTGTCCCTTAGTGTCATTAGTGATTATTGGAGAGCAGGAAGTTCTTGTATTTGGGTACTTTTGGGATAGTATTTGATTTGATCCTGTCCCTTAGTGTCATTAGTGATTATTGGAGAGCAGGAAGTTTTTGTATTTGGGTACTTTTAGGGTAGTATTTGATTTGATCCTGTCCCTTAGTGTCATTAGTGATTATTGGAGAGCAGGAAGTTCTTGTATTTGGGTACTTTTGGGATAGTATTTGATTTGATCCTGTCCCTTAGTGTCATTAGTGATTATTGGAGAGCAGGAAGTTCTTGTATTTAGGTACTTTTGGGGTAGTATTTGATTTGATCCTGTCCCTTAGTGTCATTAGTGATTATTGGAGAGCAGGAAGTTTTTGTATTTGGGTACTTTTGGGGTAGTATTTGATTTGATCCTGTCCCTTAGTGTCATTAGTGATTATTGGAGAGCAGGAAGTTTTTGTATTTGGGTACTTTTGGGGTAGTATTTGATTTGATCCTGTCCCTTAGTGTCATTAGTGATTATTGGAGAGCAGGAAGTTTTTGTATTTGGGTACTTTTGGGGTAGTATTTGATTTGATCCTTTCCCCTTGTGTCATTAGTGATTATTGGAGAGCAGGAAGTTCTTGTATTTGGGTACTTTTAGGGTAGTATTTGATTTGATCCTGTCCCTTAGTGTCATTAGTGATTATTGGAGAGCAGGAAGTTCTTGTATTTGGGTACTTTTGGGGTAGTATTTGATTTGATACCTGTCCCTTAGTGTCATTAGTGATTATTGGAGAACAGGAAGTTCTTGTATTTAGGTACTTTTGGGGTAGTATTTGATTTGATCCTGTCCCTTAGTGTCATTAGTGATTATTGGAGAGCAGGAAGTTCTTGTATTTGGGTACTTTTGGGGTAGTATTTGATTTGATCCTGTCCCTTAGTGTCATTAGTGATTATTGGAGAGCAGGAAGTTCTTGTATTTAGGTACTTTTGGGGTAGTATTTGATTTGATCCTGTCCCTTAGTGTCATTAGTGATTATTGGAGAGCAGGATGTTCTTGTATTTGGGTACTTTTGGGGTAGTATTTGATTTGATCCTGTCCCTTAGTGTCATTAGTGATTTTTGGAGAGCAGAAAGTTCTTGTATTTGGGTACTTTTGGGGTAGTATTTGATTTGGTCCTGTCCCCAAATGGCAGACTTTGCTGCAGATCATGTTGGATGGAAGAAAATGCATCGAATGTTTGTTATTTCTTTGATATCAATTGCCTCTTTTGAAAGTATTGAAAACATGTTTTCATTTTGAATTATTGAGGTGGGGTATGCCATGCACTTTACATGAACATGCTTTCCTATCTGCTCATGTACTGTACATTCCAATTGAAAGAAATTGAAAATACATAACGGTATTATACGGAGGTTAGGCTTTCACCGGCGTTTGTCCATTTGACATCAAAATATCTCAAGAACGGATGATTGGATTTTGATTGGGTTTAGTGTGTGGTTTTGCCACTGCTTAATAAAGAAGTGATTAACATGTGGGACATATTGGAACGGGAGTGGCACATATGGAGGGGTAGTTTGTTTTAGCGTGAGATCTGCCAAGACTTACATAGTTGAATCTTTTCAATTGAATGTGCTTAACAATGAATTCAACGCCCTGAAAAGATTTCAGAATATTCAATTTTCTGGACTTTAAGAAAATCAGATTGAGTGGTTTCTGGTATGAAAGAGAATACAAACAATTGGCTTCTTATATGAAAGGAAACTAATTGAATGTGAATCTTGGCTGAATAGAACTCAAACAATGAATGCTTAGCCTGAACACAACTGAAAACAATGATTAGATGGTAGATCCTGAAGTGTTTAGAATGCAAATAGCAATACAGATCAACAGTGAGAAAGAGATTGTTTGGGGATATAATTTAATGTGCCTAGGATTTCTGAGGTTGATTGTATTCTGAGGGTGGAGGTATGCGCTCTACAGAGTGCTAAAATTATAGTCTTGAATATTTGATTATGACATCATACTCTACACTACAAGTTCAACACTCTGGCGAAATCTTTTCAAATGCAATAATTCCGAAACGAATAAGATATCAATATGGTTTATTCACCAATTTGTTTCTTTCAGAGTCCTGTGTCATTATATATATGAAAATGAAAATTCAGGTGAATGTTTCTGTAAAGGAATATTCCCATGGTCCTATAAGCATTTCACATTATAGGCAACAATGAAAGAAGCAGTGAAACTAAGTGATAAAAAATGTTTATCTTATTCCTAAAACATTTTTCATCAAACCCAAAGTCAGGACCAACATCCCTCTGCACAGTCGCAACTACAGGGAAGACATTGTTGTCACCCGCATCTGCCTTGGCCACTCCTCTCTCACTCACTCCCATCTCTTATCTGGCTCCCCTACCCCTCTCTGCCCCACTTGTAACACCGATTTCTCCATCAAGCATATCTTCATAACCTGTCCCCTATACCAGAACTCCAGATCTCTTCTCTTCTCAATCTTGGACCTTTTCTAAAACAATTCTTCCTCAAACATTATCAACTTCCTCCGCAACAACAACCTCTTCCACCACATTTAACTCCCCTCTCCCCTCCCTTCCTACACCTAACCTTACATACCCCTTTCTTTTCACCAAAAGTTTGTTCTGTTTCTTTCTACTTTCCCCCCTTATCTCCCTTACAAACCTTCCATCTATGCTAACTCTTACACCATAATTTATTAACATCCTCTCGGCACATTTGACTCTGACTGTCGCGGTGCCGTTAAACATCAACAAACCACATCAAACCTTAAAGCTTGGGGGACTTGCCAAGAACCGCTGGTACATGCGAAGTGTAACATCCCGCTACCTCATTCCTCAAATCTATTTGTGTTCTGGTAAAACATATTGTGTTTAAAAAAATTAAGACTTTTGTGTACATCAACAGATGGCAAAGCATGTTTGTATAAATAGTACATGTTACTGTATATTATATCTTAAAAACAAAATTGTTTCCAATTGTTAAGTAAGAAGCACTTCATTTTCATAGAAAATTGTCATGGAAGTGCCTTTGTGACATCACATTAGTGAATTAACCTCTTAGTTAAATGATATAACAGCTTTTTCAACCAATCACTTTATGAATTTGCCTAGCAACAATGGGACAAACATTTAATGCGATACTGGTACAGTACAGCTAGCAATGCGCTCATGCAGTCAATTCAATATACTGTACAAAACAAATTTCTGCACACACAGACTGAGTGGAGACAAAATGGTGAACAAAAATTGCGCTTACAGGCCTGCTACGGGCTTTGTAAATCCGATCCCTATTTCCCAGAATGGTAAGCAAAAGAAATTTTGTTTATTCCTTTTGCTAAAAACTTGAAAGATCCGGAGAAGTGACATAAATGGATCAAAGCTTGCGGCAGGCCACATGGACATCTAAATGTCAATGCATTGGTCATGCATGCACGATTGCGGATTTGAGCTTTGTTTGCCCCACTAGTTACTGCGTTGCTATGGTGGGTTTGGCTATTTACATACTTGGATAGATTAATTAGACTTGCTACATCAGTCACTTTTAAAAACTTTGAGGAATCTTTGATTTTTTAATTGTCCCCTATCATATGGAATAAACATGACTATTTCCTTCAAGGAACTTCACTACAATATTCAGGGGTTGAATTTTGCCACTGTTCTGAGAACAGTGCTTTTAAGCAGGAGCAGTGAATTTTTAAACATCAGTGTTCCGGTGGAACAGTCTTCTTTTTACAAGCATGAATGATATATAACTTGATTTCTGCTTAAAAAAATGTTGTCAAACGAGATTATCATTAAAATAGTTTCTTTCAGTAAGAACAAGTTTTTCCCACCTTGCCTGCAATTGCCAATACAATTAATCATGAATACACATACATGTACAGTGTGCAAGGCTGCTTGCATGTGTATGACTTTCCACAACTGGATGCTACATCATGTAAATACTAATAACAGACATACATGTACATATTTGCACATAGTAACCAATAAAGTAGTTGTAAATTATGCCCACTGCATTTTAAAGAATAAATTTGTCCTGTTATCAGCAAAAAAGTTGGTACAGTGAAACATGATCCAAAACAGTATTATTTTAGAAAGTACTGTTCCGTAGAACAGTGGCAGAAATTTTATACTTCGACTTCTGATATTAGTATTCAAACGTTAAAGGTAAGCTTTTCTTCAGACATGTTAAAGTTTTTCAGAATTCCTTAGTAAGGTTTAAGTTTCCTCAAAAAAATCTTTAAAGATGTTGATGTTTTCTTAGAAGGTGATTTTTACTGTCTGCGACTTAAAATGTAACATACACTGTTTTTGACATAACAAAAGCCCGACCAACATTTTGTGACTGACATCCCAACATTGATATAAGATAAATGCTTTATATAGAGGGATTTTCTCACGTGACTCTTATATCAACTGGGAGCCATTTTACCCGTCTGATCTTCACGCAGGTCAGTCACATCACACGTAAAACAAACAGACTTGGTCTAAAACACGCGCTGGCACGCGCTGGCGATAAAAACATGCACTGCATAGGCATGTAAAATGAATTAAAATGAACTGGCCAGAAGTATTAATTTTTTAATATAAAATGTTATTTTAAAGAAAACATTACCCTCCAAGTACTTCAAGTAATCTTGAAACACATCTATTAGTTAGTGCAACCAATGGCACAACAAGATTGCGGCATACTACTATTGGTCACACCCACCTCACTCACTCCCACCTCCTTATTGGTTCCCCCCAACCCCTTTGTAACAATTGCCGCTGCATCCTCACTATCTATCACGTTCTCCTTGCTTGCCCCCTGTACAACCTTCCGGGGGCTTCCCTAGCTCCCCACAACTCAATCGCTGAGTTCTTCCAGAAAAATCCTCTGCATAAAATTATCTCCCTCCTTCATCATGCTTCCCTCTACAACCATATTTAATTCTCCTCTTTCACCCCCTCTCTACTTTGTTTTTGTTTCACCCATGCACCTCCTCTCTCGATCACAGCTTTCTGACTTTTGTTCTTGAATTTCTCTCATTCTCCCCCTGTTTTCTTTCCTTCCTACCTTTAAAATGATCTGACCTTTCAGGCACAATTTGACCCTCGTTGTCGTGGTGCTGTTAAGACCTCATCAAACAAACAACATTAAAAGTATTCTTATATAACAAGATGCAAACGTATGTAAGTGTACAGCAGACGAAAGTCTTCCCTACAAAATGGCGATGTAAACAAAGTCATGTGACCTCATGACATCAGCTGAAACATCCGTATATGTATTTATGTTCATTCCATTTTAAGTTGTACGCTAGCCCGATTCCCTGTTCGTACAGGGAGAAGATATTGATGGTAATTACTCATGAATAATATGGATATCTTTTCCTTTGTGGCGCAGAATTCATACATTGTGCGACTCTCCGAGTATGGATACTTGTTAGGAAGAAACTTTGTGCCTAAAGAGCTATGCAATTTTATTTTCGTAAGCGCTTATTGTTATGTTGAATACCGCATATACATCTTTATGACTTAAAGCTTAGAAGATTGGAAAAACATTTGTTAGATTAGAACGATGCTTGCATCACCATGTCCTTTAAGTGTCAAAGGAACTTTACCTGACTTGCTATGGTCCCAAATGACATTAAAATAGACTTTCTAGCCTCAGTTGATGGAACACATATTGCGATGCCCACTGCTTTCACGATCTGTGCTCAACAGCAGACCTTGCCATGATGAATGCTAAAGCTGCAGAGCTTTGGTATTCATTAGATTAAAGTTGTTTAGTGCGTGGAAATTAACAACAAAAGAGAAGAACACCGCAAATTTGCAGTCTATGATGGACATACATGATCAATAGAGGGATGTTATCATGTGACCAACTCATCTGAAAGCCATTTAGCTGGGCAAGGGTCGTTCTGTTTCACTTGCTTCACACAGCTCAGTCACATCACATGTACAACAAACATGCTAACCTACCCACCAGTTCAGTGAATTTTATTGTTCTTGTTCGCAGCGGCAATTTTATTTCATATTTTTCTAACGTTTTATATATTCAACGGGTATACGAAGAGTAACTTTTACGTGAATGCCATCTGATTGTTCGTTATATGCAGACCAAAGCCTACATACCAGGCATAAAGTGCTCACTGCAAATCCTATACCGAAGGTTGAAAGACGTTGCGTCGCACAGCAGAAACCCACTTCAAACGTCGATCGGAATCAGAAGGAAATCGAGAAACGTCTTTTCATTCCACGGCACACGTCTATTAGTGCAACCAATTGCACAGCAAGATTCCGTCATAATTATCTTATCAAAATTATCTTATATAACAACATGCAAGCATTTGTAAGTCTAAATAAGTGTACAGCAGACGATCGTTCTCGTCGACAAAATGGCGATGTAAACAAAGTCACATGACCTCATGACGTCAGCTGAAACACCCTAATAGAAATTATTCTTTAAGATGATGGAAAGGTCTGATTTTGATCACTATTAATGTTTTTATTTCTCAGAGGATGGACATGAAAGCAGTTCATCCGGCAGACAGCATGCAGACGCCCACATCAAGGTATGTTTAGTTTTGTTTACATACTTTTAAGCAAGCTTGCAGAGCATGATATTGGCCTATAGACCTTTTCATACCGATTTGGGCGGAACATGATTTCTTCAGTACTTTAATCAATCAACTGCTGGCATTGATTCCAATCAGCTGCAGTTACTGGAGGGACAATTGTAAGCAACAATGCAACATTTGAAAGCAATTATTCTTATTGTTATTGTTATTCTTATTGTTATTGTTATTGATATTGTTCTTGTTCTTAGTATTATTATTAGTATTAGTAGTATTATTATTAATATTATTATTATTTTTTCATACTCTTGGCCACCCAAACTTTATATGAAATGTGCAGATGTGCAAGAATCCCCCAGTATTTAATTGGTCAATAAGATCCCCCCAGTGATAAGTCCATTATGGACAAGTGAATTTCGGCATGTGACATCATTTGATTGAAGTTTTCTAAAAACTTTTTGTTTGCTCTTTACACATTTTCCTCAAAATTCCTCAAAAAATGTTTTTAAGATTCCTCCAAAAAATCTTTTCCTTATTCACCTTCTCTCCCTCCTTCCCTCTATCCCTCCTCTTCTTCCTCTCTGTCGTAACTCAAGCACCTCAGTTTTTATCAACCTCTTGGCATATTTGACTCTGACTGTCACGGTGCCGTTGAACATCAACAAACCAAACCAAAACTGAAGAAATGTAGATATCTGAATCCTTGTACAGTGATCAATCTGTGAACGTTACAAATTTTGTTCAAAAATCCTCAGTAAGGGTCAAGTTTTCTCAGAAAATCTTCAAACATGTTGAAATTTTTCATAGAAGGCATTTCCACACTTCTGCAAGTCTTAAGGCTGTTACACACCGAACGCGACGTGGCGAGCGATATTTTAAACAAAATTGAATAGAATTAAAGGGAAAGAAACATTCTGACCTCTTGTTTTCAGAGAAGGATTGTCATCGCATAGCTATTCAGATAATGACTGAAAATTGATTGAAAGGGCATTTCTACGCCCATTAAAAGTAAAATTCGCATTGCGACAGAACAGCATGCCCCACTAAACCGAATTTCTTCACAGTTTGAAGAAAAAAGCATTTTTAGCAAATTTTTCAGTATCATCAGAAAGCCTCCATTGTAAAGTTCATCGTGTGTAAGCAAAAAGTCAAAGCATTTGATAATATTTGTTTCCTGTATGATTATTTAAAAAATTGCTCTCTGCGTTGCGTTCAGCGTGTAACGGCCTTTAAAAATGTAACATATATACATCTGTTTTTACTTGCAATAAAGTAGCACTGGGGTTTCTAGAAATACCCGTTACATTAGAAAGATACTCAATGTAGGTAACTTAGTCGGTAGAGCGCACAGCTGAGATGCTGGAGGTACAATACAGGGTTCAAGCCTCGGTCAGGTCTAACCCATTTTTTACAGCTGTGCAGACAGATACTAAAGTGGAAGTACGTCATTTGCAGCTTCTGCTCCCCATTCAGCTGTTGAGAGAAGTGGCAATGGTTAAATGGCGCTCGCCATCCTTCGGAAGGGATGTTAAGCCGTCGGTCCTAATGGTAGGACAGTCACACCCTACCTGGTTCTCTGAACGCTATTTGAGAAGAGAAGCGTAAAAACGCAGTGTTCAATCACTTCCCGTCCTGGCCCAGTCAAGCCCAAGTCCCTGTGCGCCAAATTTGTCTGGCTGCCGAAGAACTTATTCAGTAGCTAATTTGGTTAAGTGCTGTTAGGCCCTGGCAAAAGGCGCTATATAAATTGATGTGTATATAAATTGATCTATGTGTATATAAATCGATCGATGTGTATATAAATCGATCGATGTGTATATAAATCGATCGATGTGTATATAATTCGATCGATGTGTATATAAATCGATCCATGTGTATATAAATCGATCCATGTGTATATAAATCGATCGATGTGTATATAAATCGATCGATGTGTAATGTACTTTGCATTTGTACAACATGGAGAAAATTGAGTAAATCTTAGTGTAGGGGATGACTAACAAGAGGTTTGAAAGATCAATCATTTACCTGTCCCGTACTAAGGATCTTTTGATCTTTGCCTGATGCTTTGCGTGTAGAGTAAAGAATACGGTAGCATTAGATGTCTTGATCTTTGCCTGATGCTTTGCGTGTAGAGTAAAGAATACGGTAGCATTAGATGTGTTGATCTTTGCCTGATGCTTTGCGTGTAGAGTAAAGAATACGGTAGCATTAGATGTGTTGATCTTCGCCGGGTGCTTTGAGTAAAGAATACGGTAGCATTAGATGTGTTGATCTTCACCTGGTGCTTTGCTTGTAGAGTAAAGAATACGGTAGCATTAGATGTGTTGATCTTCACCTGATGCTTTGCGTGTAGAGTAAAGAATACGGTAGCATTAGATGTGTTGATCTTTGCCTGATGCTTTGCGTGTAGAGTAAAGAATATGGTAGCATTAGATGTGTTGATCTTCACCTGATGCTTTGCGTGTAGAGTAAAGAATACGGTAGCATTAGATGTGTTGATCTTCACCTGATGCTTTGCGTGTAGAGTAAAGAATACGGTAGCATTAGATGTGTTGATCTTTGCCTGATGCTTTGCGTGTAGAGTAAAGAATACGGTAGCATTAGATGTGTTGATCTTCACCTGATGCTTTGCGTGTAGAGTAAAGAATACGGTAGCATTAGATGTGTTGATCTTTGCCTGATGCTTTGCGTGTAGAGTAAAGAATACGGTAGCATTAGATGTGTTGATCTTTGCCTGATGCTTTGCGTGTAGAGTAAAGAATACGGTAGCATTAGATGCGTTGATCTTTGCCTGGTGCTTTGCGTGTAGAGTAAAGAATACGGTAGCATTAGATGTGTTGATCTTTGCCTGGTGCTTTGCTTGTAGAGTAAAGAATACGGTAGCATTAGATGTGTTGATCTTTGCCTGGTGCTTTGCGTGTAGAGTAAAGAATACGGTAGCATTAGATGTGTTGATCTTTGCCTGGTGCTTTGTGTGTAGAGTAAAGAACACAGTAGCATTAGATCTGTTGATATTCACTTGATGCTTTGCGTGTAGAGTAAAGAATACGGTAGCATTATATCTGTTGATCTTTACCTGATGCTTTGCGTATAGAGTAAAGAATACGGTTGCATTATATCTGTTGATCTTCACCTGGTGCTTTGCATGTAGAGTAAAGAATACGGTAGCATTAGATGTGTTGATCTTGGCCTGGTGCTTTGTGTGTAGAGTAAAGAATATGGTAGCATTAGATGTGTTGATCTTCGCCTGGTGCTTTGCGTGTAGAGTAAAGAATACGGTAGCATTAGATGTGTTGATCTTTGCCTGGTGCTTTGCGTGTAGAGTAAAGAACACAGTAGCATTAGATCTGTTGATCTTCACCTGGTGCTTTGCGTGTAGAGTAAAGAATACGGTAGCATTAGATGTGTTGATCTTGGCTTGGTGCTTTGTGTGTAGAGTAAAGAATATGGTAGCATTAGATGTGTTGATCTTCGCCAGGTGCTTTGTGTGTAGAGTAAAGAATACGGTAGCATTAGATGTGTTGATCTTGGCTTGGTGCTTTGTGTGTAGAGTAAAGAACACAGTAGCATTAGATGCGTTGATCTTCACCTGATGCTTTGCGTGTAGAGTAAAGAATACGGTAGCATTAGATGTGTTGATCTTCGCCAGGTGCTTTGTGTGTAGAGTAAAGAATACGGTAGCATTAGATCTGTTGATCTTCACCTGGTGCTTTGCATGTAGAGTGAAGAATACGGTAGCATTAGATGTGTAGATCTTCACCTGATGCTTTGCGTATAGAGTAAAGAAAACGGTAGCATTAGATGTGTTGATCTTGGCTTGGTGCTTTGTGTGTAGAGTAAAGAATATGGTAGCATTAGATGTGTTGATCTTCACCTGATGCTTTGCGTGTAGAGTAAAGAATACTGTAGCATTAGATGTGTTGATCTTGGCTTGGTGCTTTGTGTGTAGAGTAAAGAATATGGTAGCATTAGATGTGTAGATCTTTGCCTGATGCTTTGCGTATAGAGTAAAGAAAACGGTAGCATTAGATGTGTTGATCTTGGCTTGGTGCTTTGTGTGTAGAGTAAAGAATACTGTAGCATTATATCTGTTGATCTTCACCTGATTTTTTGCGTGTAGGGTAAAGAATACAATAGCATTATATCTGTTGATCTTCACCTGATGCTTTGCGTGTAGAGTAAAGAATACGGTAGCATTAGATCTGTTGATATTCACTTGATGCTTTGCGTGTAGAGTAAAGAATACGGTAGCATTATATCTGTTGATCTTTACCTGATGCTTTGCGTATAGAGTAAAGAATACGGTTGCATTATATCTGTTGATCTTCACCTGGTGCTTTGCATGTAGAGTAAAGAATATTGTAGCATTAGATCTGTTGATCTTCGCCGGGTGCTTTGCGTGTAGAGTAAAGAATATGGTAGCATTAGATTTGTTGATCTTCACCTGGTGCTTTGCAGTAGAGTAAATAGTATGGTAGCATTAGATCTGTTGATCTTCACCTGATGCTTGAGTAAAGAATACGGTAGCATTCGATCTGTTGTATCTTTGCCTGATGCTTTGCGTGTAGAGTAAAGAATACGGTAGCATTAGATGTGTTGATCTTGGCCTGGTGCTTTGCGTGTAGAGTAAAGAATACGGTAGCATTAGATGTGTTGATCTTGGCCTGGTGCTTTGCATATAGAGTAAAGAATATGGTAGCATTAGATCTGTTGATCTTCACCTGATGCTTTGCGTGTAGAGTAAAGAATACGGTAGCATTAGATGTGTTGATCTTGGCCTGGTGCTTTGTGTGTAGAGTGAAGAATACGGTAGCATTAGATGTGTTGATCTTCACCTGATGCTTTGAGTGTAGAGTAAAGAATACGGTAGCATTAGATGTCTTGATCTTTGCCTGATGCTTTGCGTGTAGAGTAAAGAATACGGTAGCATTAGATCTGTTGATCTTCACCTGGTGCTTTGCATGTAGAGTAAAGAATATGGTAGCATTAGATCTGTTGATCTTCACCTGGTGCTTTAAGTAAAGAATACGGTAGCATTAGATGTGTTGATCTTCACCTGGTGCTTTGCATGTAGAGTAATGGATATGGTAGCATTAGATCTGTTGATCTTCACATGGTGCTTTGCATGTAGAGTAAAGAATATGGTAGCATTAGATCTGTTGATCTTCAATGGTGCTTTGCATGTAGTGTAAAGAATATGGTAGCATTAAATGTGTCGATCTTCACCTGGTGCTTTGAGTAAAGAATACGGTAGCATTAGATGTGGTGATCTTCACCTGGTGCTTTGCATGTAGAGTAATGAATACGGTAGCATTAGATCTGTTGATCTTCACCTGGTGCTTTGCATGTAGAGTAAAGAATATGGTAGCATTAGATCTGTTGATCTTCAATGGTGCTTTGCATGTAGTGTAAAGAATATGGTAGCATTAAATGTGTCGATCTTCACCTGGTGCTTTCAGTAATGAATACGGTAGCATTAGATGTGGTGATCTTTGCCTGATGCTTTGCGTGTAGAGTAAAGAATACGGTAGCATTAGATGTGTTGATCTTGGCCTGGTGTTTTGCGTGTAGAGTAAAGAATACGGTAGCATTAGATGTGTTGATCTTGGCCTGGTGCTTTGCATATAGAGTAAAGAATATGGTAGCATTAGATCTGTTGATCTTCACCTGGTGCTTTGCGTGTAGAGTAAAGAATACGGTAGCATTAGATCTGTTGATCTTCACCTGGTGCTTTGAGTAAAGAATACGGTAGCATTATATGTGTTGATCTTCACCTGGTGCTTTGCGTGTAGAGTAAAGAATACGGTAGCATTAGCTTTATGTGGAAAAAATAAGTTTGCTATGTTGTATGGGGATCAATTGTGGGTTCTTGTTTGCTGTTTATAAATGTTTAAGGCCAGATATCATGTTAAGGAAAGGCTCATAATTCCAGCAGCCCAGACATGGCCAGTGATGTCATGCTTCAGTTCATATATACACAAAAGTGCATATGCACTGAAGTATGACATCACTGGCTATGTCTGGGCAGTTGGAGTTGTGAGCTTTCTCTAAAATGGACAGTACTATACAAAATGCAAACGTTTCTGATTGGCCATACACAAATATTGACAACCAATCAACAACCGCTGTGGAAGTTACTTGCACACTGTAGGTACACACACCATGCATACATCTACAATGCGTTTTTATTTAGAAATGATCCACAACCAGATGTGATGTGAAAGATATGATATGAATTTTACTGAGATGAGATTCCTTCTTGAAGTTGTTTTTGTTAAGATAGATTGTTATTTGCCAGCCGGGCATTGCTAGTTGTTCCTAGTAAATAAGAGTTGTCATTTTCCCCATTGTGGAAGGATCATATCTACAAAGACCTACCTTCCAGATAATTACTTATTTTGTGTGTGTTTTGATAGCAATTTCCAATGCTATACCTACCTTCCAGATATTTACTTATTTTGTGTGTGTTTTGATAGCAATTTCTAATGCTTTAGCTGTGTATGTGATTTGAGTGATCATACAGTACATAATAAGTGGTGTATTATATATGGTGAATGATGAAAGTACCTGTGGGAACGGCCTTCCCCCTCCCCCCCCCCTTCCTCTGGTCTTTTATTATATTTCATGTGTGATAAAGGGGGAAAAAAGAGAGGCAAATTATTTAATTATGATGTATGAAGAAGCCTGGGCAAGTGCTCCTCTTAGCCTGGAGTTGTGTTTTATTTATTTTAATAATAAACTAATGATAAAATTAATAAAAAATAAACTATACCACACTCTGTCATATTTGTAATCCCTATGGACCCACTCTTGTACTGCTACATATATCTAGTACTATTTTTCAAAAAATAGTTGATCTCAAACGAATTAGTATGCTGCCCTCTTTTTCTGTGGTCATTACTATATGATATTGCTAATCCATTACCGTCTAAATATGTACTATCGCTTCAATTATGTAATTGAGAGATATTTGGTGACCACAAAAGAGACAGGTTGTGGAACTGAAATACTAAAAGATGTCAATATTTGATTTTAAATAAATTAGTATGTCACCCTCTTTTTCTGTCGTTGTCACTATATAATATCACTCATCCATTAACGTCTAAATATTTACTATTCGCTTCAATGATTTAATCAAGAGATAGTTGGCGATCACAAAACAGATGGACTGTGTTGGACCTGAAATACTGACAGATTTCACTATTTGATCAGAATTAAATGTGTATGCTGCCCTCTTTGTCTGTGGTCATCACTATATGATATCACTAATGCATTAAGGTCTAAATATTTACGATCGCTTCAATTATTCAATCTACAGATAGTTGGAAACCACAATGCTCTGTGGCTATTTGTTTATCAAGGGTTTAAGAGCCAATTCTGTGATTAATAGTTTGGTACATCTAGAAACTGGAATTAAAAGTATATTCCATCAAGAGTCACAAGTCATGTTGCATTATTTATCTTAAATTTGTTTAATTTTATTTGTGCAGAAGTATATAAGTCCATCCCTAAGGCAAAAAATTGAATTATTTTAAAAGGAGGTCACTGCAATTTTTCAGGATGAACCTACATTGATGTTTGATCAAAAGTGCAGATGATATCTGGTTCTTTGTAAAGCAGCAATGAAAGGCATCATGGTAAATCCTGTATTTGTTAAATGCAGGCAATTTTTGTTATCCAAATTTGTGGTAGTCGTGCATCGGCACGCTGTTTTCTTGGAAATTCCCAATTGGCGCAATTTACAATTTAACATTAAAGGGTAAAGAGTTTTATTTAATTAGTTTTTTAACAGAGCATATTTGTAAGGAGAATGGTTTGAGTTTGAAAAAAGCAAATTCATTTTTTGAATTTGGGTTCATCAGAGTGGGAGAGGGTATTTGATGTATGAAACGGCAGAGAGATGATATTTATGCAAAAGTGTATTAAGTCAATCCCTTGGACCCTTAAAAAGAAAAATTTGAATTGTATAATCCATTTTGTGGAGAAAATATAACAAAATGCTGGCCATTATAGTAAAATAAAGGCCATTACACACCAAACACAAAGCGTGAGCGATTTTTTAGATAATCATACAGAAAACAAATAATATAAGATGCTTTTATTTTTGCTTACACAGGATACAGTTTACAACTGAGGCTTTCTGATGATACTGGAAAATTTGTTAGAAATGCTTTTTTGTTCAAACTGGAGAAATTCGGTGTAGTGGGGCGCGATTTTCTGTCGCGATGCGAATTTTGCTATAATGGGCGTAGAAACTGAAAGGCCCTTTCAATCAATTTTCAGTCATCATCTGAATAGCCATGCGATGAAGATTCTCTCTGAAAACAAGAGGTCTAAATGTTTATTTTCCTTGGTTTTATTCAATTTTGTTTAAAAAATTGCTCAATGCGTCGCATTCGTTGAGTTGCGGCCTTAAATCCATTTTGAAAATAGAAACTGTAAAAGTAAAAGTAATTCTCTGCAGGGGAGGATACTAGTTTTTATCATGCACCTGCGTTTATTGTGTATCAAATGTGCAGATCTCTGTTTCTTGGTAAAGCAACGAAAAGGGGATCAGGATCCCCTGTTTACGGATCAGGATCCCCTGTTTAGGGATCAGGATCCCCTGTTTAGGGATCAGGATCCCCTGTTTAGGGATCAGGATCCCCTGTTTAGGATCAGGATCCCCTGTTTGCTAACTTACCTCAAATCCAAATTTGTGTTATAGTCATACATTGGCATGCTGTTTTCTTGGAAATTCCCACCACAGCCGTCGGTCCCCATGGTAGGAGTTTCACCCCCTACCTGGTTCTTTGTACACTTCTCGAAAAGAACAGGGTGTTACCCCGGTGTCCATCCCACTTTACATCCTGTCAAATTCATCGGGTGTACACTGAAAACAAGTCTTTGTGACTTACGTGTGCTTTCCCTGGCATATGCCTAAAAGTGAAATACATATGGTATTTTGCACAATTTTGACTTTGCATAATATTCACAGGTAAAAGAGCTTTATTTAATTAGCTTATTAAAAAGAGCTTTCTTTCCCTAGAAAAATCTTGGAAGTTTAAGAAGCAAATTTACTTGTTAAGGTTGGGTGCTTTGAAGTGGTAGAAGGTGTTTGATGTATGTAACATTTGTGGTATATGAAACGGCAAACAGCTTAAAACTTTATCAGTGCAGAAGTGTAGGCTATAAAGTCTTGATTCCTTATGAGAGAAAAAAATGTAATTCTCTGCAAAGGAGCCCACTCAGAATGCACCTACATCTGTGGTTTGTAAAAAGTGCAGATGATCTCTGGTTCTTTGTAAAGCAGCGAAAAAAGGAATTGCAGCTAATTCCATGTTGTCAATTTACCTTAAACCCACATTTGTATTAGCCATGCATTGGTAATTATTTACCTGGAAAATCCCACCATATTGCACAATTAGCCTTGCATGCATTTAAGATGCAACGAGAACTATTAATTAGCTCTTTTTTTTTCTTTTTCTTTCTGCTTTTCCCCCTTTTCTTCCTCTTAATCCTTCATCTCCTCTCTGCCCTAAATCTTACGGCATAATTTATTAACACCCTCTTGGCGCATTTGACTCTGACTGTCGCGGTGCCGTTAAACATCGACAAACCAAACCAAACCATTAATTAGCTTTTGAAAGGAGTAATTTCATGTAATTCCATATTTGCATGGTCTTTGCATAGTTTATAAAAAAAAGTGCAGATGATCTCTTTTTCTCTTTAAATCGGTGAAAAACAGTTAATGCATGAGAGTTCCTCTTTTTGTCAGAAGATTGCAGTAATTATGATCCAAATTTGCGTTAGTCATGCATTTGCACTATTCTTTTCCTGGAAGTACACCATATTCATAGGTAAAGACCATTTAATTCCCAAGTAGCTAGAAAAAAGCCAATTTGCTTTGGGGGTTCATGTGTGAGAGCAAAGGCTCTTGATATAAACAGCTATTTTCAAAATGGATTTCTATTGTCAAAATGGACTGAAATAAAGCCTTCACATTTAACCATTGTACTCCTTTTTTTGGGACTTAATAAACTATATACCAGAATAGCGAACACAATTTTTGTTTGCTGTTCTTGTACATAGTTTATGAAGTACCACGAATGAGTTATGTGAATGCTTTATTCCAGTTCCATTTTGACAATAGAAATCCATTTTGAAAATAGAAGCTGAGTATATGCAAAGTTTGTGTTTTATGAAACGGCAAACAGCCCAAAACTTTATTTGTACAGAAGTATTTCAAGTTTGATCCGTTTAGAAAAACGCAAAATTGAATTCTTTGCAAATGTGTCAGTCACTACTTTTCAGGATGCATCTGTGTCTATGCTTGGCTTATGCTAAAGTACAAATCATCTCTGGTGCTTGTAAAGCAGTAGGTCAATGCATGAGGGATCTTTTTTTTGTCAGAAGAATGCAGTAATTATAATCCAAATTTGTGTTAGTCTTGCATTGGCACTGTTCATTCCAAAAATCCTTATAATCCATGCCACCAACAAGCAGGAAAGCTTTAAAAAAGTTTCTCCTTTCCTCATCCATAAAGCCCTCTTTGGCCTTGTCGGTACCCTCCCCAAAGTCTCTACCCTTAGATCCGGTGATCTCCTGGTGCACTGCACCAGGGACACACAAGCCACCACCCTCCTTTCCACCAAAACCCTATCCAACTCTGGTATCGACATCACAGTCACCCCCCATCGTTCCCTAAACTCCAGCAAAGGCGTCATACGCACCCGCGATCTTGCGTACATGACCGATGACGACCTCCAAGAAGAACTAGCTAACCAACATGTAACCGAAGCCCGTCGTCTCGTTCTAAAGAGACAGAGCCAAACTCCCACCAACACCATATTTCTCACTTTCGCAACTCCAACTCCCCTCCCACATCATTGCCGGCTACCTGAGAATCCAGGTCGCCCCTTATATTCCTAACCCTTTACGTTGCTACAATTGTCAGAGGTATGGCCACGGGAAAAACTCCTGCCACAGCCAAGCGCTGTGGTAACTCGGAGCCCCGGACCATGACAACACCTCCTGCACCAACCCCCACTCTGCACAAATTGTGACGGTAAACACCCAGCAAACCATCCCTCCTTCTCGAAAGACTGTCCCACCTGGCTTCAGGAAAAACAAATAACTAAACTTAAAACCCTTAACCCCAACAAAACCTACCCTGAGGCCAGGAAACAATTCCTCGCTTCCCTTAACTCCAAACCTTCCTACTCAAACGTAGTCTCCTCTAACTCTAATTCCGCCCCTCAAACACAACTAACACAACAAAAACTAACTCCCATGCCCAAACCGACCTCACCTGGCTCTTCTTACCTAGTCCTAAGCCCATCACCATTTCCAACAACCCAATCACACCCAATACCCACACCACCTCCACCACCACTTCTCTCCTCAACCCCCTTCCTACTCTAAAGCCCCTACCGCCCCTACACCAACTCCACTAATACCTTCATACATCAAGCTAAAACCAGCCAAGCAAACAACCAACAAACCAACAAATCAACCAGCAAACAACCAACAAAAAACAAAAAACAAACAATCAACAAACAACCAATCAACAAACAACCAATCAACAAACAACCCACCTCCCAAACCCACACTGAAGAGAGTATGGATTGTTGACACGAACACACCGATCATACTTCTCGCCCAATTTTCAAAAACAATCGCTCCCAAAGAAACAAATCCAAAGAAAAAACAAGTGAACTCAGACCCAGCAGATCTTCCTCCAGATAACCCCCGCCTCCTTTATGGCATACACCACAATCAATTACAATAACACCCACAACATCATACAATGGAACATTAGGAGCCTTAAGGCCAATTCTGAAGAAATCGACCTTCTGGCCTCCACCTTCAACCCGGTCGTCTTCTGCCTACAAGAAACTTTCTTGAAAACCACCGACCATTACTCCTTAACAACTTTGCTTGCTATCACAAACATCAAGTGGATGCTGACAGGGCCTGTGGTGGCGTCTCCATTCTCGTTAGACACGATATCCCACACAGCCCTGTTCGTGTGCACACCGACCTTCAGGCCATCTGTATTTCTATCTCCCTCCACAAAACTTTCACTCTCTGCAATATCTATCTCCCTCCCAACACCAACATTCAACCAACCAGCCTTAACAACCTCATCTCTCAGCTTCCCACCCCTTCATCCTTCTTGGTGACTTCAACGCTCACAACCCTCTGTGGGGCTCTAATACCACCACCCCTAGAGGCAAGTTCATCGAAAACGCTCTCCGTCAGCACAGCCTGTCCTTACTGAACACTAACTCCCGACCTACCTTCATCCTGCCACAGGCTCTCTCACCTGTATTGACCTGTCTATCTGTTCCCCTAACCTCCTCCCTGACTTTAGTTGGAGAGTCACTGCTGACCTCTGTGGTAGTGATCATTACCCTCTTCTTATACACTCCAATCTTCAAATCCCCACTGAGCACACCCCCAACTGGAACCTCGACAAGGCTGACTGGTCCCTTTTTGAAACCCTCTGTGACTCACACCTCTCCCCATCTTCTCGAGGATGAGGATCCATGTCTAACTTCAGTAATATCCTTATCAACATCGCCACCTGCTCAATTCCCAAACCTCCAAACCCCAAATCATCCCCAACCCCTGGTTCTCAGATGACTGCAAAACCGCCATCAAGAACAGGAAAAGAGCCCTCAGGAACTTTAAAACTAACCCGACCACCCATAACCTTAACCTCTTTCGCATCAGCCGTGCAAGGCCAGACGCACTATCAAGGACAGTAAAACCAACACTTGGAACAACTTTATCTCTTCTCTCACCACCAACACCCCCACTAAGAAGATTTGGAGAATGGTTAACAGCTTCCACGGCAGAGTAGGCAAATCTTCCATCTCCCATCTCTCTTGGAATGGAGACCTTCTCACCGCAAAAAAAGACATCGTTGACCACCTCGCCGCCTCTTTCAGCAACATCTCGGCCTCGACCAACTACTCCAATGCTTTCAAAATCAAAAATGCTTGCGATGAAGCCCGGAGAATCACTTTCCCCTCTGACAACTCCGAAAGCTACAACACCCCTCTCACCCTTTCTGAATTAAACCAAGCCATCAGCGACGCTGGCTGCACCTCCAAGGGCCCAGATAACATCCCCTATCAGTTTCTGAAACACCTCCCCATCAAAGCCACCACTACCCTACTCACCATCTTCAACCACATTTGGTCCTCACACTCCTTTCCCCCTATCTGGAGGACAGCTATTGTCATCCCCGTCCTTAAACCGGGGAAGGATAGCACCGACCCCACCAGCTACCGACCCATCGCCCTTACTTGCTGTCTCTGTAAAATTATGGAAAAGATCATTAATCAGAGACTAAACTGGTTCCTCGAGACCAACAGAATCTCTCTCCTCACCAAAGCGGCTTCAAAACGCCGCAATACCCTAGACCAGTTAATTACGCTCGACACCGCTATCCGGGAATCCTTTGCAAAAAGGAACACCTCATTGCCATATTTTTTGACCTCGAGAAAGCTTTCGACACTACTTGGAAATACGGCATTACCCGGAAACTTCACACCATTGGCCTCAGAGGCCACCTCCCCATCTTTATTCAAAACTTCCTCTCACCCAGGCAGTTCCAAGTTCAGTATTGGCCACACCCTCTCCAAGCCGTACCCCCAAGAAGAGGGCGCCCCCAAGGCAGCATCCTCTCCCCCACTCTCTTCAACCTGAGCATTAATGACATCGGGAATGACCTTGGCCCCAGCATCAAACGCACCCTCACGTGGATGACTTCACCATCTTCTACTCCTCCCCTAGCTTTCCTATTGTTGAAAATAGGCTTCAAACCAGCCTCAATCAGCTGCAAGTCTGGAGCAACAATAACGGTTTTAGATTCTCCAAAGACAAGACAGTCTGCATGCACTTTTGTCATTTCAACAACCTCCACCCCAACCCGAACTTTGTGCTCAATGGGAATCGCATCCCTAAAGTTGAAAACACAAAGTTCCTTGGTCTAACTCTAGACCCCAAGCTCACCTACAAGCCACACATCACCAACCTGAAACTAAAATGCAATAGCTCCCTCAACCTCCTCCGACTGCTCTCCAACACTACTTGGGAGCGAACCGCTATGCTCTCCTCAAAATTTTCAGGCTCACCATTCGTGCAAGCTTGACTATGGCAATATTGTTTACTGTGTCGCTCACAACTCATACCTCAACCACATTAACACCATCCAAAATGAAGCCCTCAGGCTTTGTTTAGGAGCCTACAGGACCTCCCCAATCACTAGCCTTCATGTTGAAGCCAACGAACCCCCTTTCTACTTAGATGTAAAAAGCTTAGCCTCTCCTATGCTTTTAGAGTCCTCACCAACACTCAGAACCCTGTTTACAACCTCATTAGGTACCCCAATTTCTCCTCCCTCTTTGATAGGACTAAAACCCTATCGCCCCCTTCAGCTTACGCATTAAATCAGACCTCTTTCAACTTGGCATCAACCCCGCCACTCTCGGCACCTATTCCTGGCCCACTTTTCCGCCTTGGGCCACCCCCTTCCTTCTGTCCACCTAGACCTCTCCACTTATAACAAAACTCAAACTCACCTAATCTCTTCATCAATCTCCACAACCAAATCAAAGACCAACTCTCAAATTACACCTCTATCTATACTGATGGCTCCAAGGAAGGCAACAAGACAGCTGCTGCTGCCATCATCCAAGACATCACCCTCAGTAGCAGACTTCCTGACCACTCATCCATCTTTTCAGCCGAGGCTAAGGCCATTCTCCTCGCCCTCAACTTTATTGAGTACTCTCCTCTTAGTCACTTTGCCATTTTCTCTGACTCAAAGGCTGTTCTTACTTCATTACTCAATCTTAAATGGGATAACCTCACCTGCCACCTCCTCCTCCGAAACTCTTTTCTCCCACCCTCTGCAGGAAAAGTGTTCTTTTCTTCTGGATACCCAGCCATGTTGGCATCCCTGGCAATGACAGGGCTGATACAGCCGCTAAGCTTGCCCTTAACCTCCTCCCTTCCCCTTTTCCCCAAACCCTCTCTGACATCAAACCGCTTATCGCTTCTCTTGTTCGTGACCGCTGGCAAACCTTATGGAACTTCCAAATTGATAACAAACTCCATGTTATCCAGCCCACAATCCCGATCAAATCCACCATCAACAACCTTTCTCAGATCGACAACGTTCATATTACCCGTCTTAGAATTGGTCACACCCACCTCACTCACTCCCACCTCTTTATTGGTTCCCCCAACCCCTCTGTAACAATTGCCACTGCATCCTTACAATCCAACACGTTCTCCTTGCTTGCCCCTGTACAACCTTCCCAGAGCTTCTCTCGCTCCCCACAACTCAATTGCTGAGTTCTTCCAAAAAAATCCTCCAGATAAAATAGTCTCCTTCCTTCAGCATGCATCCCTCTACAACCATATTTAATCCTCCTCTTCCACCCCCTCTCTACTCTGTTTTTAGTTTTACCCATGCACCTCCTCTCTCGATCACAGCTTTCTGGCTTTTGTTCTTGAATTTCTCTCATTCTTCCCCTGGTCTCTTTCCTTACTACCTCTAAAATGATCTGACCTCTCAGGCACAATTTGACCTTCGTTGTCGTGGTGCCGTTAAGACCTCATCAAACAAACAAACAAACTGTTCATTCCTGGAAGCACCCACTGTTGTATTGCACCATTTATTTACCTAGATCGTACTTTTTGAGAGGGTTTACCTAACGTGAAAGATGTACAATTTGTAATGTATGAAAAAGCAAACAGCTCAAAGCATTATATTTGCAAAAAATATATTAAGTCAATCTTTTAGAAATCATAAAATAGAATTCTTTGCAAAGGAGGTTACTATGCACAGTAGTTTTCAGGATGCACCAGTATCTATGGTTTATAAAAAGTACAGGTGATCTCTGGTTCTTTGTAAAACAGGAGAAAATGGGATCACGGCGAATCCCCTATTTGTCCATGCCCTATTTGTCCATATTCTTATAATCCAAGTATGCATTAGTCATGCGTTGGCACATTGTTTTCCTGGAAAGTCCCGCTATATTGCACAATTAACCTTTCATACGTGCTTGATGTATTGTAGAGAGAACAACTGTAATTAATAGAACATTTACATGTAATTTCATATTACAATATTCTGCCTTGGATGTTGTATGGTTACATTTTAAATAATTTAGCTTATCAAATAAGTGAGGTTTTTTGATACATAAGAACATTTTTATGTATGAAAAGGCTGACTACTCGAAAGTTGTTGAATTATTAACTGAATTTTAGTCGTTAATAATGTTGAGAAAGGTATGGTAAAGTTGAGAACATCATTTACTTTTAGAGTTTAGGGGCGTGTTTATCCGAAAAAATAATTTTCACAATAATTTGGCCAAAAATTAAAATAATTTTTACAATAATAACTACCTTAATTTTTTTCTCAAAATAAATCAATAAATGTGAATCAAAATCTTACCTGTCCCCAAAAACCAGAAAAAGCTTTCCATTGGTAGCTGTTTTACCTCAGTAGCTCACTCTCAAATTAACCTTATTAAATATTTAAAATGGTGGACATAATATGCAAATCACATTTTGTCACATTTTGGGGTAAAATATTAAGTTGTGAAAATCCATTAACTAACAGGTTGTAGGTTGCAAAAACTGTATGGAAAAACAGAACAATTTCTTCATTTTCTACAGCATTTCATTATGGAATCCTGATTCTGACTCAATATTAAAGTCAGTATCAATTATAATTAAAGAGGCGGTGTCGTCCCAAAACAAATTGCAAGGACGTCATTAAGTACTTGTTCTTGCTATGTACTTACACAGGTCAGTAGCATATTACAAGAGAGGCATACATTATACAGTGTGTGTGTGGAGAATAGGTACATACATGTTGTACGTCTAGTATGTAAGTGTCATAACATGATATGGCCGAGTTGAACAGAGCTGTACGAGCTAATAACTTAAATTAACTCGGTTAGTAGCTTCATGTTTTAATTCAAATAAGCAGAAAAGACAGAAAAAAATTATGTTCGGAACAAAAGCAAATCACTCGAAGTGGACGCGAAGCCCAGCGCTTTATCAATTTGGCCACAACACAGGGCGTTATCCATTCTGCCACAACATTTGCTGTATTTGAAGTTGTTGCCGTATTATTAATATAGTGCGAAATATGATTGAAAGAGGCACGTTTCTGATTAATTGAAATTTCAACCAATTAGAAAATTAGAACTATATGTTCTTGTGCTTATGTCACACCTTTAGGTGTATATCAATCAAAATAACATGTGATGATTTTTATTAGGGTAGACAACCCCCTTAAAATGGTAAAGACTCGTGTGAAACAGCTGATCTCCTTTTAAGTCATTTTGGTAGAATATTAGCTTCATCCATCATATATTGCATATTTAGACTCTGAGACCTTGATCAAGAAACTTCATGACTTGTCCTTCTCCTTAAAAATTTGTTCCAGCAAATCATAACCACAAACTAACTGTAGCAAATAGTGAGACCACTTTATCTTAGTTAAAACAACCACAGAATAAGGACTTCATCCATTGCTAATATGATACTCAGCACCAACTTCCACAACAACTACGGTTTTCAGCATAAAGAAAATAAATAGAAAAAATCAGACCCGACCTGGCTATTTTTTAGGTCGGGTCTGACTGTTTAAAACTTTAAGGAGCAGAACAACTAATGTTTCCATTTCTTTTTGTCACTGCAATTTGACAAATGCAACAAAGAAATTTTTGAAGTGCAGTAAGTCCTATATCAATATGACAGGGCTCCTGGTAAACCTTTAAAAACCTTTAAAGCCTTTAAAAACCTTTATTTTCAAAGTTAAGTAAGGTGAATGATTTGAGTGCCAAGGTTTTAGCTTCATAGGTAAGTATACACATCCATTTAATAGCATATCTGTTCTCAACACACATTTAAAAAGTAGCAGGACCAAAATAAAATGTCCAACTTCACGTAAGTAATGGACTTTTGGCGCCACCAACTGCCTTTTGCCCCAGAATATGTTCATTGTATGAAAATTTATTCCATGAGTTAACCTTTATAAACCTCTTTATCTAAATCCAAAACCTTTAAAAACCTTTATTTCAACTTTTCCAACCTTTAAAAAACCCTTTATTTTAAAAAAGAGTCACTGGGAGGCCTGATATGAGTATCTCACCAATTTGTAAGCTCTATAAATGAAAATAAAACTTCATGGGAATATTCCTCTAAAGAGGGGGGCGATCGTCTCAGTCCGTACATCGCTGCTCTCCATAAAAATGGGGGGGTGAGAGCTTTTATGTCACTTCCGGTTCTGGAACGCACAATATCCCTGTCTGTTTGTGCATGTTTGTAAAGATTCCATCGTAGTGCATAATATTGTAGCAATACGGGAAACTTATTATTTTTGTTCTCAACTGATTTGTCCGAAAGGAAAAAAGTGAAAAGTGAAAGATTAGTAAGATAATACTACAATAGCAGTCACCAAACCAAAATTACAACGAGTGAAAAAAGAAAAAGGAAAATTTGGAGAAAAATGGTACAAAATGGTGGTAGGTTTAACTGAAAAACGGTTGAAAATTCGATTGTTGGTTCGAAAAAAATCTGAAGTCCATTGCATTACCGACTGGGCTACATCAAACATTATCCATGCTTGGGGCTTTATTCAATGTATACTGTGAAATAAGGGCTAACAAATAGTGCAGCAATTTGTTGAAATTTAAACCAATCAAATGATTTGAATCGAGTGCTAAGCATTCTGTTCATATGACGATTTTGCCTCTTTAAAGGACAATGAATTTACAAGGGAAATGGAGGGGTTTTCCCATATTAACACCGGAAGGTTTTAAGCAGCTGTAAAGCAATTTTTGACCAATTTTGGAAGTGTACGTTTTTGCTTTTTCATTGGTCGTTATAAGATTTTGCTTTGTGGTAGACCTTTAAGCTTCAATTTGAATTACAACAATATCCAAGTACAGCTAATATGCAGGTACTATATATACATAGCTACTTTATGATAGATAGGAAGGCCTGACCTGTTCAATGTACTTTGAAAATATTGGTTCAGAAACCGATAAGAAAAAGCTGTAAATCCTTATTTATGCGGTATTGGTATTTTTATTTTGATGTTTGATTAGAAGCATCCAATATTTGTTATGCTGGTATGGGTAATTGTCCCAGTTATTTCTTGTCTTTATCTTTAGGTAAATTAAACAGAAAGATTTACTATATCTACTATATTCGACATAATTAGCGCTCCGAAATTAAAATTGTACCACTTTTTAGGCGAAATGTTTCTTTCTAATCAGCGCCCACGCTCAGGAGTCCCGTACATTGCAAATTCCGTGAAACAAATGGAAAGATAACCCAAATGATAAGTAGTTGCCACAGGGATTTGAGATAGCATACAAAAAAAGGCATGGAACATTTAATGCATTATCAACAGCATTCATTATTTATGGATGTTTTGGATATGTTGTCAGTCAAAAGATGTTGGTGGGCTTTTTAGAGCAGAGGCACTAATTATTCATTATTTCTGTGATCTGAAATCAGCCATTGTTTTATCACTGATAAAAAGAAGGCCCTTGATCCCGAACTACGTACTTTAACACTTAAGAAAATTTGAAAAAAAAATTTCTAAGGAAAATTGTTAGAAAAGTGGTTGCAAGGAGGTTTTTGTCATATCACCCAACAAAATTTGTTACTTGAGCTACAGTTTATTAGTCAGCCTAAAGTACAAATTCTTCAATATTGACTGCCGTAGTAGAAATAAAATCTGAAATGCATGGACAAAAAAGATATTGTCTTCCTTATAATGCTTGGATCTCTCCGCAGCATTTGACAGGGTTGATACTAAGATTGTTCTTCATACATTGGAATATCATTTTGGCGTTAAAAGGAATTGATTGACGTAAAATGGTTAAATTGCCTCATTTTTAAGGGAGGCAGGTAGCTCAGTCGACAGATGCTGGAGGTCCCAGGTTTGAGTCCAACAACAATTTGACCAGCGATTTTCCCACAGATATGCAGAACAATATATGCTGACATCAAGCGCAGTGGTTTTGTCTTCTGCATCACACCTTTAAGTGACCAATGGTTGGGTGGTGCTCAGCGTTTTTCGGAGGGGACGTAAAGCCGTCGGTCCCGATGGTACGAGTGTCACTTCCTGTCTGGTTTTCTAAACACTTCTCGAAAAAAGCAGGGTGTTAACCTGGTGTTCATCCACTTTCCATCCTGGAAAATTCATCGGGTACATACTGAAAATAAGTCATTGTAACTTAGGTGTGCTTTCCCTAGCATATGCCTAAAAGTGAAATACAAATACAAATATTCAATCGGTAGAACTTTTTACACTGCTATGGGTGGAGTAAGTTCTCATCAACCGCTTGTACATTATGCTGTACCACACGGATCCAGTTTAGGTCCATTCATATTTTTGATTTGATATCATTTATTTGTTTCTTCACAACATTAAAAACAATAATAAATAATAATAATAATAATAAATAATATTGATAATAATAATAATAATAATAATAATAATAATAATAATAATAGTAATAATAATAATAATAATAATAATAATAATAATAATAATAATAATAATAATAATAATAATAATAATAATAATAATAATAATAATAATAATTATAATAATAATAATTAATAATAATAATAATAATAATAATAATAATAATAATAATAATAATAATAATAATAATAATAATAATAATAATAATAAAAAGTAATAATAATAATAATAATAATAATAATAATAATAATGATGATATCATAATAATAATAATAATATTAATTAATAATAATAATAATAAATATAATATTAATATTTATATTATTAATAATATTATTAATAATACAATATAATAATAATATTAATAATTATAATAAATATAATAATATCATTGATAATAATTATAATTAAAATTATTTAGATATAATAATTTAAAAATAATTAAAATTTAAAAAGTAAAATTAAAAAAAAAAAAAAAATTTTAATTCAAAAGTTTTGAAAATAATAGAAAAATAATAATAATAATAATCATAAATAATAATAAATGATAATAATATACTGTACATATAACAAAAATACAGAAAGTTGTGAAAGGAAGTTCCCTAAAAAACTAGCATGGCTTAATTGACTAGGGCACTCCCTCAAAGTAATGAAATAATGTGACTTAATCTACTTTGATTATATACATAGTTGTATCTGAACAAGAATAGAGAGAAAAAAAAATAAAAAAATTTAAAAAAACCCAACCCCTCATCTATAACCACCTCACCCCTAACACCACCCACCACCCATGGATTTACATTAATATATACATCACCTCTTGCATCCATTATTCAAGTATAACTTTTATGCTGACACCCAGCTCTATCTATCCCTGAGTAGGGAGAAACCGATGTTTAACAGACCATGGAATAGCCTTGGTATTCTTCACAGGAGAATGCAGGGGATGATTTTTGGACTGTGGCTGACATGACTGGTGGGACCATTGCATAGCTCTATTACAAACAATCTTATAGATATGAAGAAAAAATATTTTAAAATGATTAAATTAGGAAAATAGATTAAAAATATTTTTCTGACAGATTTTATGGAAAAAATATTCAGTGATGTTTGCTGTTAGTGTTTACTCTGATTTTGTTTAAAGTTAATTTGCAACCTAGAAATTGCTTACCATGGATAACCTTCCCAGAGCTTCCCTCGCTCCCCACAACTCAATTTATGATTTCTTCCAGAAAAATCCTCTGGATAAAATTATCTCCTTCCTTCATCATGCCTCCCACTACAACCATATTTAATTCTCTTCCACCCCCTCTCTCTACTTTGTTTTTATTTTAACCATGCACCTCCCCCCTCTATCACAGCTTTCTGACCTTTTGTTCTTAAATTGTTTCTTATTTTCCCCCTTTTTCCTTTCCTTCCTACCTCTGGAATGATCTGACCTCTCAGGCACAATTTGACCTTGGTTGTCGTGGTGCTGTGAGCCCTCATCAAACAAACAAACAAACTTAAAGAAGCATAGATATAAATATAAAAATAAATCATATTATATTATATTTCTATTTCTAAAATATACAAATAGGGGAATAGATTAAAATAAGTTACATAGATTCAAAAAAATAGAAAGAAAACAAAATGGGAACTTTTAATTCTTAAAACTTACTTTGTGATGTTTTTTGCTGAATGTTTTTTTTTTTGAATTGTTTAAAGCGTTCACTTCCACTGCACTTAATGTGCAACTCCATAATTGCTCAGTTTAGAAATGGAGAGAAAGTTAATTTACATTGAATGTGATTAACTTTTTTTTAGTCTTTTGAAACATTAGTTCAGGGGTCAAGCAAGTCCATCTTATGTGAAAGAGGACTTCAAAAGAAACAAAATGGTGAAGAAAGTGTTTAAAAGTCTTATTTCTTTAAAGGATTAGTTCAGGGTCAAGCAAGTCCATCTTATGTGAAAGAGGACTTTAAAAGAAACAAAATAGTAAAGAAAGTTTAAAAGTCTTATTTCCATTAAGAAGATATTCAAGTTTAAAGCTCTGTCTTATCTGTGTAGAAATGAATGATGTAGTAAGTCACTAATGAAAGTTGGTGTCGTCATCCTCACATTTTTAACAATTGTTCATATATTTTAAAGAAAGTTTATTTAATTTGTTTTACTATTTAAATTATTTTCCCTCAAATTTTCTTCAGGTGGTATGTTATAAATACCCTTCATAGATTCAGTTTTACTACTTTTTTTGACACATACATACACCCATACATACATACATACATACATACATACATACATACATACATACATACATACATACAATAGGTTTTTATACCATGCCATTCCATTAAGACCACAGAGCCAAAAAATAAATATACATGAGATAAAATACACGATTAAGAAAGGAACTGAAGGTGAGAAAAAAGCAAGTATTATGACTGAGGAAATAAATGGGATTTCAATATTTTCTTGAAAACCAGTAAAGAGTTGGCTGTATGAATGCTAATGGGTAAGTGGTTCCAGAGTTTAGGTGCAATATGAAAGAAATCTTTGTCAGCTGCAGATTTAAATGACCATCTATTTATACTTCCTTCTTTTAATTGGGTTCTGTCTGATGCGGATTGTGAACCTTCATGCCTAGGGTGATGCAGTATCAACGTTAGTAGAGAGATAAGCCAGGGATAAACCTGTGAGGGATTTGTAAAGATAGAGCATAGCCATATAAAATATTCTTTCCTTGAAAGGTAGCCAGTGTTATTGTTTTAGTAGTGGGGATGAATGGTCATCTTTGTTTGAGCGGCAAAACAAGCTTGGCTGCCCAGTTTTGTAAACGTTGCAATCTAGCAATGTCAGATGCCTTGGCAGCCAGAAACAGGACATTGCCATTATCCAGTCTGGACAGAATGGGTCAGGAAATTGCCATAATGTAGTCTGGACAGAATGAGTAAGCGCACAACATCATTGCAAGTATCAAAGTCTAGATAGCGACGGATACGAGAAATGTTGCGAAGGTGAAATGAGACACAAAGAGAAAGTGTTGAAACTTGGTTTGACATTATCATCTGACTGTCAAAAGTAATTCCAAGGTTCACAGTCTCAGAAGGTGTTATGGTGTCCTCACCAATCTGTGAGCTGACAGGAGGCATGGAGTGCTGGTTATGATTTGATAAGGCAACAACAAAACTTGTCTTATAAGTATTAAGTTTCAACATGTTGGTTGTCATCCAGGACTGAAGATCACTTATGCACATGGTAAGCATGGAGAGTGCTGACTGGATGGACGAGTTATCAGCAGGGTCAAAATTGATATAAAGTTGAACGTCATCAGCATATAAATGATAAGTCACACCATGTTTCCGTATGATTCTACCGATTGGTATGGTGTCAATACTGAAAGCCGTACGGTGGACCAACAATGGAGCCCTGAGGAAGTCCATAATCCAAGAGCTTGTAGCAGATTGAATACTGTTAATGCAAACACTGGTTGTTCGTCCACTAACGTACGATTTGACCCATTTGAGAGTAACACCAGTCAAACCAATTTCATTGGCCATTCTTTTGCGAAGTATGTTATGATTAATGGTTTTGAAAGAAGCGCTTTCTCATGGTTTTTAAGCTACAAAATTACAGGACAAAATATGATATGATACATTTATGACTTTGAGGAGTCTGAAGCTATGACATCACAACTAGTCTGGTTTCACTCGTTTCTATGCAAATTCTTTAACGGAATAAGATTTTTGAATGCTTTTTTCACTATTTTTGTTTCTTTTGAGTCCTCTTTCATATAAGATAGACTTGCTTGACCCTGGAACTGATCCTTTAATCATAATAAGTATTCAATCTTCCATTTTAAAAGGTATACAAATGTTTTATTTTGTTTCATGATGAATAGGTTTTCCCTATTGTTTCTATTATATTTTGCTCTTTGTCCTTCAATGAATATTCCCATGGAATTTCATTTTTACTGGCAGAGAAAATTTTAGAAACAGATTGGTGCAAAAATCATGTTGATATCTCATTCCTGGAAGAAGTTCCTTCCCTTTCTGCCTTTCCTCACCCTACTTTTATTACCTTAACTTCTTTCCCTCATCCACCTTTTCTCCCTCCTCTCCCTCCCCTCTCTTTTTTTCTCTCAGTCCTAACTCAAGCACCTTAGTTTTTAACACCCTTTTGGCACATTTGACTTTGGCTGTGGCGGTGCCGTTAAACATGAACAAACCAAACCTAGAAAAGGTTATTGAACTTTCAAGACTTTTCTTGCCTGTTTAAAAATGACTTTTGTACCAAGTCGTCATTATGATGTCATCACAACACTTCCTCTACTATTCTTTATCTATTTCTTTGAAAATTAATTGCATATTTTCTAAATCATTAGGAACATTTTTTTTTCTTAAAAAATTATTAAGATTATTGTAGAATAAAATTTACAATAATGTTTTCTAATCTGTTTATGTAACTCATGTTTTAATTGTGGAAAATGGGTGATTAATTCTTAAAGAAATACAAGAAGATTAGTACAGGAAGTGCTATGATGACTTAGACTCAGTGCCAAAGCCATTTTTATGTGGGCAAGAAAAATCTTTAAAATTCAATAACTTTTTGTAGGAATAAGATATTGACTTGGTTTTTTCACCAATCTGCTTCTTTTATTCTCTATCAAATATATTTAAATAAAGTTCCATGGGAATAATCCTCTAACTGTCATAATGATTTAAATTCAAAATTGTAGCGTGCTTACTTTCAAAGAAATATCGGCATGTTTATCTTTCCCATGCACTTTGAAAGTTCAATGGAATTACGGAGAATGGGATTTTTGAAAGGGTTACTGTACTTGTAGGCAAATTATAAAGTTGCCGTATTAATATATTTGTTTTGTTGAGTTTTTAACAAAAGTCTTTATTTTGTTGTCGTGACGAATGTTTACACGTTGTGACAGTTTGTTCTTGTCATCCATACAAAGGTGTCTGTTCGGGGCTAGAACCATTTTGTCAGTCTGTCAGATGGAATCAACATTCAGAGTACAGTTTCAACATTATTGCCCTTTTATAGTACTTACTTTAATAATTACAGGTTTTTACTGCAATTTTTCTTTCAACATCATAGTACAATGCCTCCATAAAAGCTTGTAAAGACGTTGCTTTTCGAGTGTTTGGATCTTTTTTAACGGTTGTATTGTTGCATTCTGGTTGTGTTTCTTGTTTGTCTTGTGCCAATGCAGGAGTTGCTCTTAATTACACGGTACCAGATTACATTCATTGACAAGTTGTAATTCCACGAGGAGAAATGTGGGAACGATTGGGACTACATATAAAAATTCTGGCAAAAGAAATGAAAAAGAAAACGGTGACATTCAATTATAAAACCAAAGGATTTTGAAGGAAATTCAATCTGCCTGGCCATGCACCATAGATAAATAGCATACAAAATTGATCGATTAAGGCATCTAAACCTGAACGGTTGTAAAGAGTCCTATATCTTTGTAACTTGTCTGTGATTTCAAAAAACAAATTGCAATTGTCATGGTATTTAAGATTTTGTATTGGTTTAGCGAAGGATAGACCTTGTGATAAATTGTCGAGAATGCATGATAACCATTGAAGAAATAATTAGCTCACTTTCAGCTCATTGTAAGCTTGCAGTATGTGAGGTCACAATTTGAAAACAAGCTCACAATTGGAACCTTTACAAGCTTACAGAACAAAAGGGAGTTTATTTGAGGCTATATCTAGGCTTGTTATATCAAGGAGGTATAAGCGATCTGTGAGCTTGAATAAGCCAACAACATGGAGGTGGGGGGGGGGGGGGTGCGTTGTATGAGCTAACAGTGAGCTGGTGCAAGCTAACAGCTTGTGCAAGGTAACGTTGAGCTTGTACAAGCTACAAGTAACAGCGAGCTTGACAAGGTCTTTCATGTACAAGCCATCAACAAGCTTGTACTAGCAAATATAAATTATGTACAAGTTAACAGTAAGATAGTCAAGCTAACAGTGAGCTAGTATAAGCTAACAATGAGCTAGTGCAAGCTAACAGTGAGCTAGTACAAGCTAACAGTGAGCTAGTACAAGCTAACAGTGAGCTAGTACAAGCTAACAGTGAGCTAGTACAAGCTAACAGTGAGCTAGTACAAGCTAACAGTGAGCTAGAACAAGCTAACAGTGAGCTTGTACAAACTAATATTGAGCTTGTACAACTATCAATGAGCTTGTGCAAGCTAACATTGAGCTAGTACAAGTTAACAGTTAGCTAGTACAAGCTAATAGTGAGCTAGTGCAAGCTTACAGTGAACTAGTACAAACTAACAGTTAACACTGAGCTTGCCTAAGCTATCAGGGAGCTTGCCCAAGCTATCAGTGAGCTTGCCCAAGATATCAGTGAGCTTGCCCAAGATATCAGTGAGCTGGTACAAGCTAACAGTGAGCTAGTACAAGCTAACAGTGAGCCAGTACAAGCTAACAGTTAGCTAGTACAAGCTAACAGTGAGCTAGTACAAGCTAACAGTTAGCTAGTACAAGCTAACAGTGAGCTAGTACAAGCTAACAGTTAGCTAGTACAAGCAAACAGTGAGCTAGTACAAGCTAACAGTGAGCTAGTACAAGCTAACAGTGAGCTAGTACAAGCTAACAGTGAGCTTGTACAAGCTATCAATGAGTTTGTACAAGCTAATGGCAAGGCCGCACCAGCTAAAGGTGAGCTGTAATGAGCTAACAGCAATCTTTATATCGTAACGGCAAGCTCAAGGGAATAGGACAATAATTAGCACAACTATGTATGGAAGCTGCACAAATATCAAGGCCTTTATGAAATCCTTAAAATTATTTTCTTAATTCTCACAACTGTCTCAGATTAGGACTAGCAGTTACAAAGTAAGACACTCCCTCCCCACCTAATGATTTGATTCTTTTCCTGATTCTCAAAACTGGCAGAATCCCCCTACCCCCCAAAAAAATAATGATAAAGCTATTATATATATATATATATATATATATATATATATATATATATATATATATATATATTATATTTATATATATATATATATATATATGTATATTAATAATATAAAAAAAACATATATTACAAAGAGTTTCATATAAACATTTTCACTCTTAATTGAGTCACATGATAATTAGCAAGTATTAATTGCCAGAAAATGTTCTTTTCAAACATTTAAAACATTTAAGAATTACAATATTCCCCATTGTTCTTTTATATTGTGTATTTATAACAGCTATTTCTTAAAGGAATTGTCAATTAAATTGTCAGGATCAATCAAACTCATTACAAAGAGTTTCATATAAACATTTTCACTTTTAATTGAGTCAAGTGATAAATAGCATGTTCTTTTCAAACATTTAAAACATTTAAGAATTCAATCATTCCCCTTTGTTCTTTACTATTGTGTATTTATAAGAGTTATTTCTCAACGGAACTGTAAATGATATTGTCATGCATCTTTTAAACTCCTTGCAGAAATTCTCATTTAAAATTTCACTTTTTAATCGAGTCAAGTGCAACCAGTGTGTTACTGGGTGTCATTCTAGTTGGAAGATGAAAATTGTCTTAAAAATGTGCAAAATATGTTCATTTTGAAATACAGTTGATGGAATTTGAAATGATTCTTGTGGTAATTTTTCATAATCTTATTTTACAATAAGTGTGTTGGAGAAATGTTTTTTTGGCAATTTTGTTTCAAAATCCACCAGAAATTATAAAAAAAATTCAAATTTATAACAGGTATGAAAACAAAATTGATTGTTTTAGAAAGATATGATTTGTTTTCACTTTTATGCAATTTTTTGGAAAAAATGAAACTTATCTGAATGTTTGGCTTTAATCTTTAATCAAAATAACCCTCCCTAAACATGGTTAGAATATGAAGGAAGCAAACGATTTCTTTCAAATGATACAAAAATCACCCCGATGTGAAATGGGAAGTCCTCAAGTAATTTTCTAGATATAGAATACTTCAAAAGTCAAATAATTGTACACTTTGGTGCTTATTAGGTTTAATGATATTGTCACGAATTAAAATCAAACTCTCTTTGCAGAGATTTTCATTTCAAATTTTACTTTTTAATCAAGTCATTTATGACCAGTGTGTTATGTCATTCTAGTTGAAGATTAAAATTGTCTTGAAAAAGGGCGACAGTTCATTTTGAAATGGATGGAATTTGAAATGATCCTTGCACGTGAAATCTTTGAGCTTCATAACTTATTTTGTAATATTTAAATGTGCTGAAGAAATGAACCAAATATATAGTCATAATTTTTGAAGAAAATGAAAATTACTCATGTTTGATTTTAATTTACTTCAAATATCTCAAAATTATCCCCTAAGAAATGGTTGAATTATGAAGGAAGCAAATGATTTCTTTCAAATGATACAAAAATCATCCCATGTGAAATGGGGAAGTCCCTCAAGTAGTTTTCTAAATATAACACTGCAAAAGTCAAATAATTGTACACTTTGGTGCTTAATGTTATTGTCATGAATTAAAGTCAAACTCTTCGCAGAGATTTTCATTTCAAATTTTCACTTCCTAATCAAATGAAGTGCGACCAGTGTGGTACATGTCATTCTAGTTGAAGATTAAACTTGTCTTGAAAAAGTGTGATAGTTAATTTTGAAATGGATGGAATTGAAATGACTTCTGCAGGTTAATTCATATAATTACAGAATTTGAGCTTCATAATCTATTTTGCAATAAGTGTGTTGGAGAAATGAACCAAAAATATAGTCATACATTTTTGAAGAAGAAAATAAAAATTCCTCCTGTTTAATTTTAATTTACTCCAAATATCTCAAAATTACCCCTAAAAATTGTTAAATTATGAAGAAAACAGGAATTCTTCCAAATGATACAAAATTCACTCCAATGAAATGGGGAAGTCCCTAGCTCAAGTAATTGTCTAATTATAGCACACTCCAAAAAGTCAAATAATTGTAGGCTTCAGTGTTGTTGAGTTAATGATATTGTCATGAATTCAAATCAAAACTCTTTGCAGAGATTTTCATTTAAAATTTTCACTTTTTTAATCGAATCAAGTGTGACCATGGTACATGTCATTCTACTTTGTCTTGAAAAAAAAAGTGCAACGTTCATTTTCAAATGGATGAAATTTGAAATGATTCCTGGGGTTACATCTTAGAGCTTCATAATCTATTTTGCAATAACCAAATGAGGAAGATTCTCCATCACATCATTTTTCCAGTTTGACAGAAAAAGCCATGTAATTTTACATCTCTATATTAAACCACTGCAAGGTAACTATTTTATTTTGCCCAAGAGAACGAAGAAAAAAAAGGGTCCGTATCGCCACCAGGGTCGTGTAAATGAGCTTTTTTCTTAGCGAGGAACATGATCAAATTTGATTAGAATGATGATCCCCTGTTTTTGTACACTGTTTGTGCTGTAGGGCTGCATTAAATTGATAACATTTTCTTCATATTTAGATTGGGTTTATCCTGTCACAAGTTTTACCTTGAAGGGGAAAAAAAAAAAATATATAGAAAGAAGGAAACAATTTATCAGATGCCAGATCCATTAGTTCATTGCTCGGCATCTGGGAGGATTATGACTTCGATGGTGTTTGATGTATAAACTAATGGGGATTCTGTTCTCTGTGGATTGTTTCTCCGTAATACCCCACCTGAGGTCTTGACTATAGTGCAGAAGTCATTCTGCGAAGAATAAAGAAATTGCCCCACGTGTAGAAATGACAAGCTCGTTTAACCTTTACTTTGTGTTTTAGGGAATTTTGGGGAAAAGAGGGGGGTCCACAAATTTCTCTTAGTATGTTACTGTTAACTGTATATTTAGTGAAGGCTAATTAAGACTGAACTTTACACTGATGTGCATAAGTTCCAAGTCAAATATGCAAATATGGTCACTGTTTATGCATGTCTATATTTGCATAAACAGTGACCATATTTGCATGTCATAACATTGCTATCTTTGTGATATTGTGCTCTCTCGTGGCTAAGTACAGTGTTTGTTGGGATAGAATTTTTTTTTCAATGAGATAAATTTTTTTTAATTGTTACTACGTTAGTTGGGATTTATTAGGAGCAGGGAAAGTAAGAAACATTTTGGTGGGAAAATGATGTTCAAATTTGTATCTGTTTAGGAGTTACTGAATTTCCAAGATTGCATGTGTGTGTTGAAAAGTGACCTCACAGAGTGCAGTGTGATGTCATAAAAGCAAATCCAACACAATTTTTCTGTATTTCTTTGAAAATTATTTGCCTCTTTGTAAAATTACTGGAAGCATTTTTTAATAAATTTTCGAGATGGTGTATAAAATGCACTTTATGAGAGTTTGCTTGCACTTTATAAGAATGTGCTTGCACTTCATAAGAATGTGCTTGCACTTTATAAGAATGTGCTTGCACTTTATAAGAATGTGCTTGCACTTTATAAGAATGTGCTTGCACTTTATAAGAATGTGCTTGCACTTTAAAAGAATGTACTTTGCCCATCTGCTCTTGAAGCATATCTTTAAGTAAACAAAAAACATTTTTCTTTGTGTTATAGAAATACATAAGAATTTTCTTGGATCTGCCTTTGTGACATCACACTGTACACTGTGAGGTCACACTGATACATTAGTTCAAATTGTGAAGAAAAATTTGAACTCTTTCATTGAGTTCCCCACACTTGAAATGTGTCTGATTCTTATGTTATTCCTATACAAACTTTGAACTTTGATAGATGCATTTTGGCATACTTTGTAAAGGATCCTCGTTAAATGTACGAGAACAAAACTGTTTTCCGATCAGGGTACAAACCGACTGCATACTTTTAAAACTATAGGTGCTCTGCTAAAAAACTAATCTTTTCAGAATTGAAAGCTAGCTCTTTCTGCTGAATATAGAATCCCTACATGTCTGTATACCATTCAGCCACCCTCGTTTTGCCAGATAGCAATCTCTTACAGAAAAAAACTATCTTGCAGCAAGATAGTATTTTGGACAAATGCAAGCTTGCTAGCTTGTGCAAACTAACATTAGCTTGCGTAAGCTAGCAACAAAATTGTTAGCTTGCAGAATGTTTTTGTATGCTTGCGGAAAGGTTTTTACTAGCTTGCGCAAGCTAACAAGTTTGCATTTGTCCCAAATACTAGCTTGCTTCATGCTTGCCTCACAAGCATGCAGCAAATTTGCGCAAAATAAAAAATTGTTCAATAGCTTACTGCAAGCTTGCGGCAACCTAGTTTTTAGCCCCACCCATTACACAGTGTGTAATGGATGGAGCTTATCAAACCGAACCTTAGCTCCCATATGTGCCTGTAGAAAGTTTTGTGTTAAAATGCATCTCCTCCTAGGTTTTAACAGTTTTGCTCTTGAGATTCTGGCTCACGTGAGATTTTTGTATGCTTCATCAAACTTGTATTTGTGGCTGTGGCTAGTCTCTTCAGGTCTCCTGGTCCATAATGCTTACCTCACCTCACCTAGTCTCTTCAGGCCTCCTGGCCCATAAGGCTGCAGTGCACCCTTTCCACTGGACTCTTGTTATTTGCAACTTGTCTGGCTTCTGTCCATGAGCTCCATCCCATCACTTTCCTCTCCTTCTCGACTGTTCTTCTCCAGGTTATTCTGGGACTTTCCTTCTCCCCTCTGGTTTTCACGTCATAGCTGTCACAGAGTGCTTAATAGTGCTCATGCGCATCACATGACCAATCCACCTCCACCTTTTTACTTCAGTGCTGATTTTGTTATGTTTAGTTATTCTCAGTATTTCATCGTTAAATATTACATATGGCCATCTGATCTTTTAAATTCTCCTGTAACATTTGAACAAAAATGTATCCAGCTTTTTATTATCTGCTACATAACTCTTCATGTCTCGCAACCATACTAGAGTACAGACTTAACAAGAGTTAAACAGTCACATTTTTGTATATATTGAGAATGTGCTTGAGTTCCATATCTTATTTAACTTTATAAATGCTATTCTTGCTTTAGAGATTCTGTTTTGATATCTTCCTCGCCACCACCTTGTAAGCTTACTGTTGCACCAAGGTATCTGAACTTGTTTACTTCATTTAGTTGTTGGTTATCGGTACAAACTTTGTTTGCACATTTGCTTTGAATTTTCATGAGCTCTGTCTTATCCTTATTAATTCTTAGCCCAATTTGTGCAGCATACTGATTGAGCACGGGCACTTTGGTTTGCATGTGTTGATATGTAGATGAAAGTAGAGCAAAACCTAAGTCCTCAAGGGTTGACATGAACTTCCATCTAATTCCATTTCTGTCATCATCAGTTGTTTTCCTTATCACCCAGTCTACCACCATCAGAAAAAGGAACCTGACATTACATCACCCTGCTTTACACCACTTTTGACTCAAACCATTCAGATTCCACACCACCATCTATAACTGCACTTGCACTGTATTCATATAATGCTTTAATCAAACATATTATCTTTTGTAGAATACCATAGGCTGCCATTATTTTCCAGAGGCTTTCTCTGTGCACTGAGTCAAATGCCTTCTCAAGTCAACAAAAACGATATATATATTGTTGACTGCCATTCAGCCACCTGTTCTAGAATGTTGCGCAGGATGAAAATTTGCTCGGTGGTACTCCTTCCTCTTCTAAATCCAGCCTGTTCATCTCTCTCACTTTCAACACCATTTCTAATTCTGTCAATTAAAACTCTTTCAAATACTTTGCTTGGTATGATGTTAAGGTTATTCCGTGCCAGCTTTCGGATACAGTAGTATTGCCTTTCTTAGGTATTTTTGGTTCGCATGCATTTATGCGAACCTATGTAATGGCGATTACGTCCGTCCGGCCGTCCACAGATTTGTCCTGAAATTTTCACAGAAATGTTAAAGCTTTTTAAAAATTCCTCAGAAAATGTTAAAGTTTCTTCAGAGTTCCTCAGAAAAAGTTACAGTTTCTTCAAAAATCCTTATGGATGGTTAGAATTTCCTTATAAGATGTTAAAGTTTTTCAAAGCTACTTATAACAGGATTAAAGACTAGTTCCTTAGAAACTCTACAAAACATTTGATATTTTCTTAGAAGATAACTGTAAAATGATATAATTTTCCAATATTCTTCAGAGATCCTCAAGTCTCTCTTGTAGCACTTGAGATTTAAAATCCATGTGGGTCATAGGATGGGATGCCCTGTGGGACATATGATGGAATGCGATGTGGAACATGGGATGTCATGTGGGACATGGGGTGGGATGCCATGTGGGTCATAGGATGGGATGCCCTGTGGGACATATGATGGAATGCGATGTGGAACATGGGATGTCATGTGGGACATGGGGTGGGATGCCATATGGGAGATATGGTGGAATGCCATGTGGGACATTGATAGGTAATGGGTATCCCAGGGCTGCTAGTAAAGTAGTGATGGTTATCCGTTTGTTCTATTATCCATTTAAGAAATCATGCTCCGTGTAAGCGCATGTTATTTAAAAAAAAAAAAATTTAGGAAACCATCAACCAACGTTTTTCTTGTTTCAATCTTTACCTAATGTTATTGCCTTCACATTTTACCCGGGGTTCATATGCATAACACTTCCACATAAACATTTCCACGGTACCTGGGATCGGATGGAACACAGCTAGCTTGTGCTTATGAAGGCGCTAGGCCCAGGCTAGCACTCATTAACATAACCCGTCATTAACACACACAAAATTTCCGCCCATATTAATTCATTATCGAATAACAATACATATCTCCCAACCACTGACCAGCCCGTGTGCAAATCTTACAATCACAGCCACGCTGTAACTCCTAATAAGGTCATGGGGATACCGTACTAACTTTTTTGCATTCCAAGTTAAGAATCATTGGGTGGGTTATGCAATATTCGAGGGGAATCCACATTAAATCCAAACTGTACATGTCTTAGACACCCTGGATATCTCAAGCACGAGGTATTGCAGACTTGTTGTGTGTGTGAACAGGGATCCCTGTTTGAAATAAGCATAAATCTGACAGTCCGGGGCTAGCTAAAACGGCCGTCGGACTAGTGGAATTTAAGTCCTGAATGCCCATCGGCTAGTCCAAAATCAGATGGAATGATCTAGAATTGTGACAGAAATAGACAAGACAGCATACTTACAAGTTCTCGCTGACTTTAAACGTTGATATTTACGCTATAATGTTTGCATTATATCTGATTTAAATCCTCTTCAGTCCATGATTTTTTTTATTACGTAAGTTTACCGATTATGCTTACACGTACACATTTCTGTATACATATTCACGCACTGTTAGTGTTGGATGTAACAAGAATGTATACACTCACCGTGTTTGCAAAAAGTTTGTGAAGGGTTGCCAGATCCCTGCGACTAGGGCTCGGGGCATATGCAGTAACTGATTGTGTGTTCTGGAACGTGATTTATCAATGGATTTTTCCTCCTCTAAATATAATCGCAAAACTTGGCGCGTATCTGAAGGGCTTTAATACATGACTTATTTGCGGGGGATGGGAGTAGGTAATTTGCATAGCACTATTAATGTACAATAAATATTTGATATAGAGCCTGAATTGTGTTATTCTCAATTGCGCCGGCAATTGAAATCTTTTTCATACAAAATAATATTGATGATTATGATATTACGGGGGATTTTCATTTTACAACACTTTTTTTGTAATGGCTGTTAACAATGCTATTTCATTAGGTGTGATGATGTTGTTTTGAAGATAAAAATCATGCCGCCGCGACCCGATCGTCAGTTTTTTGTACCGGGCATTTGAGATTTTTTCTCAATGTATTATGTATACAATTAACCATAGTAAAGTTGAAGCCTGACTGCCCGACCCGGAGGCTGAAGCTTAATATCATGAATGCACTTCCATGTGTATTGGAAGTTTTTCCCGCTAAAATCTTCCACAGACTTAAAGTTAACACCCTGAAACTTTTTTATTTGGCATGAACACAACAGGTCTTTACAGATGGACAGTTATATTGTAACCAATCAGGATTATCAAGTTTGGCATGATTATGTTAATCAGCTCAAGCTCAGCTCTAGCTCTGCACACAAATAATTGAATGGCGTGGTTTTTTTAGCAACTCCCTGATTGCACTAACTGGAATGCTGATTGCGATGTATGTACATTGTGTGAAAAGAAAGTAAGTCCGTGTAATATTATAATACTAGTAGTGAATAAGTGACCTACATTTCCCAATGCTGTTATAAATTAATTATACAACCACGGAGTATAATGACGACTTTGAAACTATACTGTAAATATTGAAAACATGAAAGTGGAATGTTTCCCATGAATTTCAGAATAGGGAAACTTGGTTGCATGTATTTATAGGCCTATTTTGGGGAAGCTTCTCGTAATGAACGTTATAGAAAAACAACATTTTCCATACTTTATTGTTTAAGCTCTTTTGTGTAAAGTAATTGATATAAACAAATGGTTGTTAATGAAACATTCTTTAATTGCATGGTTGATATATTCAGTAATACAATTCAGGAACGAAATACATCTGAATGAGTTGCATTTACATTTCATTTAGTGTATGTTGTATCATATATTTTGCATGAAATATAATAATAAGACTAGTGTGACGATGGCTGTCGACGTTGTTGAACTGCCAGTGGATGGCATGACAATGCAACGGAAACGTAACAATAAAATCACAAGATTAGATAATACTGTAAAAAGATGGGCTAGTACAAAATCAGTCAATCGGGCTAGCTGAAAATGGAGCAGTGATGCCAGACGGGCTACTCAAATCAAAATGCTAATTTTGGACCTAATTTTATGGCGGTTTTGGCTTACTTAATTTTGTTGAGAGTACTTGGATTATTGCAAATAAAGTTTTGTTTTAAATTATTTTGCAGGATTGCTTATGGTATGTTCCTTACATATTTTTTTTAATGAAGTCTCTCCAAGTCTCTCAAAGTCATTTTATCATGTGTAATGAAAATTATTGAACCCTGGTGGTGTGCGTTCCCTTTTCATTAGTACCATTTATTTTCCATGAATTTTCATCTTGCATTTATCAGTTAGGATATAAATTTACCACTCTCATTTCCACTCATTTGGTGGAGCTCTTCAGTCGGACTGATGCCAGCTGTGTTAGTACGGCTGCCGTCAGGAATGGCTGGCCGTCCAAGGGTATGACAAAAACCTATACCCTGCTGTACTGTTTAAAGCCTTGTGTTAAAATAAGATAATCTCAATTTTAAGATCTTTGTGAAAACAAAACCATTTTATTTATTTTTACCACATTATCTTTTTTTTGTACTGGCCAAATAAAATAAAATTAACATTAATGAAGATTAATGTGAAAATATTTAAAATTTTGTTATGTTTACAAAATGTATTTTCTTACCATAGTTGTGGTGGAATTGACCTTTGACCTCGTCCAACGGTCAGTAATAGAGCAAGACATGACGGCACCATGCATTTTTCAGGCATCTGACGGTCATTTACAACTACCCTCGTTTGGCACATATGACCTGACTGTTAAGGTGCCATTAAACCCAAACAAACAAACAAACTGAATACAACTCATACAGGAAAGTTGAAACTTTTGGATTTTTAACATGATGAATAATTGCCCCAAAATGGAATAAACTTCAAATAAAACTTTTAAAAAACTTTAAAAATATCAGATATGACAAAAATAAATAAAAGCAATCAATTCTTGCATTGGTATGGGTTGAGCTATAACATCATTGATGTCTAGTTCTGTAAGGGATGTGAATATTTTTGAATGACTTGGAATTACTTGATAGTCTCACACCTATGCCATGAAGTCAAAATTAGTTGTCATTTGAGCCTGTCAAGGAAGGCATACTGTAATATACGACTCCGACAAAAGTTGTTTTGTACCTTGCGGGATCAGGTAAACACTTTAAGAGGAACTATCTATACTGTTTGCAGGCTTTTGTACTTTTGAAATAGGTTAACTAGACTTTACTCGAAAGTCGTAAACTCCCACAGATAAGGCGAAAAAAGTGCACGACATTGCGAAATATTGTCAACACATCACCATGGGTAAATTTGAATAATTTATCATTAAACATGCATATCTTAATGGACTGAGGTACACAATCGTGTGAATATTTGCAATTCAGAGAAGAAAGCAAAGTACTTTGATCCTTTGAACTTTTGAATGGTGCAATCCAAAACAAAATGCACTTTCAAATATTAATGCTAGGAAGTACAATTATGCATGTAGGTCTGCGTTAATTGCTGCAATTTTCGACTCGACGCTTCCTACTTGTAAAGAAGGCGATATAGATTTTTTCATCAAAACAATGCCTGGATTGTCAATCAAAAAAATAAAAGTTTGGCCAATAGGAACTGTCATGAGATCAAAAGAATTTTAAATTGGTGAAAATTTATTTGACTGCAGAGAAAATATTGAATTATGATCAATTCTGGAGATGAAAGATGCATCAAGAATTAACTTTTGAGATGTAGGATGCAGTGAGATATTGTCACGGATATAATTTGTTCATACAGTTTGGCTTTTCTTGAAGTACTTAAGGCAAGGTATTCACTCAATTTTGGTCAAAAAGGGTCAAAAATCCATTTTTTTTTTTTTTAAATCTATTTGAAAGTATGATATCTCTTCTTTTAATTTATATAAGTTGTGATGGTCAACTCCTCTTAGAAATGTATACAAATTATAGTCAAAAAAGGAAAAGAAACTCCGAAAATACATTTTCCACCAAATTTTGCGACATTTTTACACTCAAAATACATAAAATTGAATATTTCCACTTTTACTCAACCAATTTTCATCATCTAAACACCAACATACAGCTTTAAATACAAGGAAAAGCCTCTGTTTTCACAGTTATTTCTCCTAGACCTATACCAATGATATCAAATGACAACTCCCTGGTCAAAGCAAGGATTTATAAATGCATCAATCTTTATTTTTAGCCACATCCTGTCTAGTTTGGATCAAAGATAATTGAGTGACAGTAGAGGGTTTTGTTTGTTTATTTTATAGTAGAAACACACTCTTACATCAGCTGTTATCTCATTTGTAATTGTGACTAACTGCATCATAAGTATTGTTTAGTATTGAAATAAGTGAAGTTTTTTTTGTTGCTAAAATGCCCAGGAAAAGGAAGAGAAAGTTTTTTGGAAATAGGTTTACAGGACCAATAAAAGTAAGGAAAACAGAAGATAGTGGGAAGAATCCCAGCACTGGGGCTAAATCAACAGACTCTAAAGCTTCAACTGAAACTGAAACTTCTGGTATTTCAACATCTTCTGAAAAGATAAGAAAGTCCAAGTTAGATTCAGAAAGCCCAACATTTGCAGAAATAACAGGGAATAGGATTGTGGATGTTGAACTTTTTAATTCTTTTGTTAGTTCATTTCCATTTCATTTATGTTATGGAAGGAAAGGATTTCTTTCAACGATGGTGACTTGGCTAAAGTTCAAGTTTTTTTCTAAAATGGGAATTGAACCGGGATTTCATACTCGAAAGTTTTTGAAAAATTGCGATGATCGTCGGATAAAAAAGGCAGAAAAGCAGTCTTCTACAAAGCAAAAAGAGGAGAGAAAAGCTAAATCTATCAAGAAAAAGGCAACAGAACAAGCACTGGCTGTACAGGAAGGCAATTTGTATGAAGCAGGGGCATTTTAACAGGGAATTTTGTGACAGAAAGGATGTAAATGTGACATGCAACTTTTTTGATTTACGTGTGCACAACGCTTTTTTGCGTTTTCTCGAATTGAATTTTCATTGAAAGACAATCTTTGAAAATAAACTACTCCCCATTTTTCATCCAATTAGCATGAAATTTGGCATACATCTTTAATTTCCATATCTAAACATCATCCGCTACAATTAAGGTACCCCTATACTTACTTTTTGAGAAAATGGTCCTGAATATTTAATGAGGTACAATTTTTTTACATTTTTCATGATTACGAAAAACAAAATTATCCATAACTTAAAATATCTGTCATGTTTGTACACCATTGTAGTCTAATTCATTTATACAGCTTTCTTTTATATCTGTAGCAAATTTCATGGACCTACCCTTGTACTTTTGAGTTATATGAATTTGAAATAATGCACTTTTGGAATAACGGTTATTTTGATTGACCTCATTAATATGCATGAATGAGGTCAATGTCATTATAAAAAAATCTTTTGCATAACCTTTCTAGTATCCAAATATCATCTTTGTGGATGCTTTAGTTCAGAATATAGAAATTGAGTGGATACCTTGCCTTAATGGAGATATTGAGCAGAAGAAAGGCACTTATAACCTCATGCATATATCATATCAGTAGAAGCTCTGAAACTTTTCAATGCAAAACACTACATGATAGTTCGTGCCAATATTTCCTTAAGAGGTTGAATGAAACAAAAATGCACTTTCCAACTATTAATGCTAGGAAGTACAATTATGCATGTACAATAGGTCTGCATTAATTGCTGCAATATTTTACTCCTATAGTGGTTAAGAAGACAATAAACAATTCTTTCAGCTAAACAATGCCTGGATGCATCAATCAAAACATGTATGGAGAATGAACTTTGTGTGATTTAGGATGCAGTGAGATATTCTCACGGATAATTTGTTTGTGCGGTTTGGCTTTCCGTGAAGTACAGTACAGTACTTGGAGCTTTTGAGCTAAGAAAGGCACTTATAACCTCATAACAACTTCTATTTTTAAAATGGATTTCTATTGTAAAAATGGACTGGAATAAAGCCTTCACATTGCCATTATACTTCTTTTTGGGTAGTTAAAAAACTCTGTACTAGAATAGCTAGCTAAATTTTTGTTTGCTATTCTGGTACAGAGTGTATTAAGTACCAAAAAAAGGAGTATAATGGTAATGGGAAGGCTTTATTCCAGTCAGTTTTGACATTAGATATCCATAAAATAGAAGCTGTTTCATGCATATGAGCAGGATTAGAGGGAGGGGGAGGCGCACATGCCTCCCTACTTTTTTCTCTGCATTTGTATCTTTTGTTTCATGATTTTTTGCATATTAGCATGATTTTGTAGTCTCCCCCTACTTTTGACTTTGCTGCCACCCCCTCCCCTCCCCTTCCTCTCTCTTACACACACACACTTTCGTTAGGCAAATCCTGCCCATTTATCGGTGAAAACATTTCGATAGAAAACAATATATGATAGTTATTGCCAATATTTCCTTACAGGTTGAATGAAACGAAAATACACTTTCAAATTTTAATGCTAGGCTATTATGCATGTACAGTAGGTCTGCATTAATTGCTGCAACTTTCTACTCCTACTGTAGGTCTTAAAAAGACAATATACAATTCTTTTAGTTAAACAATGACTCAATGAAATAATAATAGTTTGGCCAATAGGAAAACACTGTCATCAGATCAAAAGAAGTTAGAATTGGTACAAATTCTTTTAAACCGCACAGAAATTGTCAAAGAAATGCAACATGTGATATTGTGACTGATAATGTGTTCATATGGTTTGACTTAACATGAAGTACTTTGAGCTATGGAGTTAAGAAAGACACTTATAACCACATGCATATCAATCAGTGTAAACAATTTAAGAAGCAAAAATATAAATACAAACGTCACGAACAAATGAAATGATTTGGCTAAGCCTGAATTGTTTAATTGAACTCGTACATTTCAGTACAGTACTTGTGGCTTAATTTGAATTGCTTTGACACAGTACTTGACATTGCCGTTGTGACCGTCAGGTAACTCTATCCGTAACCTTTTCTGTTTGTTGATTCTGACTGAGGCAATCTTGAAAGTGCAAGCAAAATATTAGATTACTTTCTTCTTCATGGTTAGGACAAGCACAGAAAGAAAACAATTAAGGAATCAATTTATTTGATAAATTACGAACCAAGAATTGTGTACTGCTTATAGTATGTTGTGCCTGTAAATTTTCTGATATGGAAGGAGAAGTAACATTGTACTTTGCTGAAAGATCTATTAAAAACTATAGAAAGAATAGAAATTTCATCAATTTTGGCTTAAAATATTGCAGTGCCGTTAAACCTCCACAAACAAACAAGCAAACAGATATCCAATTGAAATCCTACAACCAGTTTCTTTCAATTTTTTTATTAACAGTTATTTAAAGGAATATTCCCAAGGATTTTTATTTTTTCATATATAAAAGAAAAAAATTAGAAACAAAAGTGGTGAAAAACTATGCTAAAATCTTATTCTGTTTAGTAGTTACTAAATTATGATTTTTTTAATATGGACAAAAGTGATTGGCAACATCTGTGATGTCATAGAGACAATTATAACAAAACTGTCTTTTGTATTTCCTTAAAATGATTTGGATTTTTTCTTATTGAAAATGTGATATACAACCCCCAAAAAAAAAAAAAAAAATTTTATAAATTATATATTCCACACTACCTATCTCTATAATGAACCAAAAAATGATGCTGTCTGATAATGTAAAAGCATGTGATTAAATTTACAAGAATTACGTAAGAACTGTGCTGGAATTGTATTGATGACATCCCCAACTCACGGACATATACTGTACGAGGTGTTTTTTTGAACATTTTTCTACTCTTTAAATTGTTACAACTTCTAAATGAAATAAAATATGAACATACTTATTTCACCACTTTATTTCTACAAATTTTCTCTATGCATATATTAAAAAAATGAAAATCTATGTGGAATATTCCTTTAAAAAGATGTCAAAATTTAATGTTTAAATCTGTTAACATAGAAATCAGAATTTTTTCTTCACAGTTTTAAAACAATTCAAATTTTTGTTTACCTTCATGTATTTTCATCTCCACTTAGTTTATGATTATATTTGACCTCTTATCTATCTTTACCCAACCACTCAATTAATTTTCCCCTAGGCTTCGTTATGTTACCGAGAAGGGGGAGAGGGGTTTCTCTTTTCCTTCTATTTTCAGTTTCACTTTTCTATACATTTCCTTTATAATAAATTATCAAATTTAAGTTATGGTGGGCTTCTTGTAAAAGCACCGGCTTCTAAGCCCTTTCACCATTTTTCATAAATTGTTATGTGTTTTCAGTATACATATTGTAATATATGCATGAAAATGGAAAATAAATAGATTAATCAATCAATCAAATTTTGGAAACTGCCCATTGTCAACTTTGCATTAATTAGCTGGCCAAGTCCCCAATTGCAGGAGGATCATTAAACACAAACAAACAAGGAAATGATTTTGCTAATCTTGTTAGATTTAACTTTTACATGGTGGCTTCAATGTTGACATTGCCATTGTAATCGTCAGGTAAGTCCACCAGCAACTTTTTGGTTCACTCGTTACTAAGACCATCTTCGGACACATAGGGGAAATATTTTACAAAATTAAAAACTATAGAAAGAACTTATGGAATAAAATTTTTGAATGCTTTCTTCACCAATTTGTTTATTTTGAAGTCCTCTTTCATATAAGATGGACTTGACCCCTAAACTAATCCTTTAACAGAATAAGATTTTTTGAATGCTTTTTTCACCAATTTGTTTCATTTGAAGTCCTCTTTCATAAAAGATAAACTTGCTTGACCCCTGAACTAATCCTTTAACAGAAGAAGATTTTTAAATGCTTTCTTTACCATTTTGTTTCTTTTAAAGTCCTCTTTCATATAAGATCGACTTGCTTGACCCCCGAACTAGTCCTTCAAAGGAATACGATTTTTGAATGCTTTCTTCACCATTTTGTTTCTTTTAAAGTCCTCTTTCATATAAGATCGACTTGCTTGACCTCTGAACTAATCCTTTCAACTTGAATATTTCCTTAACGGAATAAGATTTTTGAATGCTTTCTTCACCATTTTGTTCATTTCATATTGCACCTAAACTCTGGAACCACTGAACCATTAGCATTCATACAGCCTACTCTTTACTGGTTTTCAAGAAAACATTGATTTTATTTATTCAGTCATAATACTTGCTTTTTTCTCACCTTCAGTTCCTTTCTTAATCGTGTATTTTATCTCATGTATATTTATTTTTAGGCCTTGTGGTCATAATGGAATAGCGCGGTGTAAAAGCCTATTGTATTTATGTACGTTTGTATGTGTCAAAAAAGTGGTAAAACTGAATCTATGAAGGGTATTTTTAACATACCACCATAAGAAAATTTGAGGAAAAATAATTTAAATAGTGAACAAATCAAATAAACTTTCTGCAAAATATATGAACAATTGTTAAGAATGTGAGGATGAAGACGCCAACTTTCCATAGTAGACTTACTACACCAGTTATTTCTACACAAATAAGGCAGAGCTTTAAACTTGAATATCTCCTTAATGGAATAAGATTTTGAATGCTTTTTTCACCATTTTGTTTCTTTTGAAGTCCTCTTTCATATAGGATGGACATGCTTGACCCCGGAATTAATCCTTTCAACTTGAATATCTCCTTAACGAATAATATTTTTGAATGCTTTCTTCCTCATTTTGTTTCTTTTGAAGTCCTCTTCCATATAAGATCGACTTGCTTGACCGCTGAATCAATCCTTTAATGAATCAATTTATTTGATAAATTGTACTGCTTAGATTGAAGAGAGATGTAGTAATTATATGACTGTAAGGTTTATCATATGGAAGCTAAGACATGTGGCAACAAATTTATACTAAATTGCTTTAAAATATATCAAAATCCTTATAAAAAGAACGTAAATTGCATCAATGGTTTAGAGATATCCATGTTTGTAATCCCATAAGACCATTTTATTTCAATTTTTAATTAACAGTTACTCAAAAGCATGTCGAAAAGAACCGTTATATCTTTTTACATAGAAATGAGAAATTTCTACTTCATGGTTTAAGAATGATTCTAATATAGAAACTGCAATTGCCAGCTTGGGAGTAATTAAACCATTATGGTGTTGTTCCTGAATCCTCAATCACAGGAGGATCATTACCTACAAACAAACACATTTTTAAAAAGGAAATATGTTAGATTTAGCTTGTACATGTATGCGGCATTGAAACATCTTTGACACAATGCTTGACATTGTAATCGGCAGGTATTGAACACTATACCTATAATTGTTTTGTTTATTCTTCTGAGGCCATCTTTGAAAGTGCATGCCAAAGTTAGATAAGGTTAGTAGGTCAAATACACAAAAGAAAAACAATTAATGGATCAATTTTGTTTTTCTTCATTAAATTAAAATCCAAGTAATGTACTGTTTAGATTGAATTAAGAGGGCTCTTACAGAATGTCTCTTATGTTATGTTGTTTTGAATAAGATTTTTGATATGGAAGGAAACATAATTATGGCAACATTCTACTTGATTTAATGCTCATTGACAAAGATCTATTGACAGTTTGGTCCATGCTCTCGATTGGGAGATCTCTCAATTTGGAGATCGAGATATGCGAAGTAAGCATAATTTAAACTTGATACCCTTACAGAAACTTTAGCTTGCAGCATGCTTTGCGACAAGCTAGCAATTTTAGCTTGCACAAGCATGCTGCAAGCTTGCAGCAAGCGTGCTGCAAGCTTGCAGCAAGCGTGCTGCAAGCTTGCAGCAAGCGTGCTGCAAGCTTGCAGCAAGCGTGCTGCAAGCTTGCAGCAAGCATGCTGCAAGCTTGCAGCAAGCGTGCTGCAAGCTTGCAGCAAGCATGCTGCAGCTTGCAGCAAGCGTGCTGCAAGCTTGCAGCAAGCATGCTGCAAGCTAGTATTTGGAACAAATACTAGCTTGCTAGTGCTAGCAAATGTTAGCTTGCGCAAGCTAGCATAAAATATTTGTTAGCTTGCGCAAGCTAGCATAAAATATTTGTTAGCTTGCGCAAGCTTGCAAAAAGTTTGCTAGCTTGCACAAGCTTGTAGATAGTTTTTGCTAGCTTGCGCAAGCTAATTTGTTGTAAATACTAGCTTTCAGCACGCTTACTGCAAGCTTGCAGCACACTTGCGCAAGCTAAAAATTGTTAGCTTGTCGCAAACATGCATGTAAGCTTGCTGCAAGCTAATATTTTTGTAAGGGAATAAGTAATTTGGCCATTACAATTTTTTGCATTTCAAATTCTGTAATTCTAAAGTTATACAGTAAAGGATTTTGAAATGAATATTTTTGTATAATTTGAGCTTTTGCATGGTGACTAACATCTTAAAATCTGCTCTTCAGAAACTATTGAAATAAATTTTTAAAGATTACTTAAAAATTCCATGGTGATATTCAAAACAGTGAAAGCTGAAAAAGTGAAAGTTGCACTGGTGGAAATTAAGAAAATAATTTCAATGTTCTGTTGCACCAATGAAATTGAAATATTTCATATGCATTTTCCCTACCTTTGGCTTAAACCTGTTTTACCATCATGTATTTCCTTAAAGGGAATTGAATTTAGAAAGATGCATTGTGGGTTATAATGACAAAAATATCCAGATTGCAAAATCTCCAATTCGGGGGCGTGGACGAAACTGATTGAAAACCACCGAAATAAGAAATTTCATCAATATGAAATATCCATTTTTGTAATTACGTAAGAACATTTTATTTTAATTTTTCATCAATGGTTATTTAGAATGTTGAAATTACCTACCTGTTTATGCGTTTACTTAAAAAACAGAATTTTAGTTAAAGAATGATTCAAATTTCGAACTATAGAATTGACAGTGTGGTGTTATTAAATTTACCCATCATGAGGTCGTTCCCTCAATCACTGGGGAATCATCACACAAACAAACAAACACATTAAGAAAATAGAACTGATTTGGCTTAATTAGCCCTGTGTTACTGTAAGCCTGAACTTGTACAGTTTGTACGTACATGGCTTCAGAAGGTGGTCTAGCGGTCATAATAGCATCAGCTTGGCATGCTGGAGGTCCCTGGTTCATTTCCTGTGGGTCTTCACCATGTGCTTCACAACTGATTTAACAAACAGGCCATTACCACATATAACCATGCAGCTGCTTTTGAATTTAGAGATATATCCAATCTACATGCTTACATACCATAAGAATTGTAATCATCGGGTAGTTCTATACCTGCAACTTATTTGTTTGAATTAAGGAGCATTTAACCGAAAAGGGAGGAGGCTCTGTTTTGCAAATTTAACAGATATATTATCCACAACAGAATGATAAACTTCATACCTCCATAGCCCACAGACGACGTGAGGGCAAAGGTCACTTAAATATTCATATTAACCAGCAAAATGCTTTACCGTTGCGTGCTAGATAAGCATTCAATGTTTTTTGGGGGATACATGTCTACAGACCACGAGGCCCTGGTTTCAAGCCTGGATTGGGTAGACAGGCCAGTGCACCACAACTGGTTATCAAAGGCCGTGGACATTAACTTGGTTGTCGATGTTATGTCTGTCCGTACGTCATACCTGTGTTCTCGTCCGGGTCGTATTAAGCGTTTCGTGATAGCATTGTTACTATCATAACCGAATACGCAGGCGACGACCCAGTCATTGTAGTTGTGTGTTTACTTGTCATCGTCGTCGGGGGGGACCCCTAAGAAAGGATACACTCTCACTGTTTCGGTCTAGTTCTCCATTAATTCTAGGACCATATAGAATGCCAAAATATGGTTTCTTCGATGTTCACACACACACAAAAAACATCGGTGAAGCAATTGGTACATCTACGTGTCTTCAAAAGGTGGTCTAGCACTTATAGCGTCAGCATGGCATGCTAGAGGTTCCCATATAATACAGCTGGTTCGTTTTCTGTGGGTCTTCATTTCACCATGTGCTTCACAACTGGCCTAATAACAAACGTGCCCTGGACATCTGCATATGACCATGCAGCAGCTTTAGAATAAGGAAATACCCAATATCAGCTTCAAAATATCTTTTTACATTGCCATTGTCATTGTTATCATCAGGTAACCCACCTGGCCATCTACCTGTATCTTATTTGTTTCATACTAAGACCATCTTGAATGCCAAAATATGGTTGCTTCAATTTTCATGGTAGGACAATACACAAAAGAAGCCATCGGTGAAGCAATTCGCACATGTACGTGGCTTTAAAAGGTGGTATAGCATCAGTATCATACTAGAGGTCCCTATAGCTGGTTCATTTCCTGTGCGTCTCCATTTCACTGTGTGCTTCACATTTGGCTTAAAGGATTAGCTCAGGCGTCAAGTATGTTTATTTGATATGAAAGAGGACTTCAAAAGAAACAAAGTGGTGAAGAAAGCATTGCAAAATCTTATTTAGTTAAGGACATATTTAAGTTTAAAGTGTGGTGTTATATGTGTAGAAACGACTGAAATCAGACTAGTTGTGATGTCATTGCTTCAAATTCCTCAGTCTTTATGTATTCTATCATATTTTGTCCTGCGATTTTGTGGCTCAAAAACCATGGGATATGTCAAAAAAGCAGTAAGATTGAATCTAGGAAGGGTATTTATAATATACCACCTAAAGAAAGTTTGAGAAAAAATAATTCAAATAGTGAAAAAAAATACATAAAGGGTTTGAGGAATCTGAGGCTGTGACATCACAACTAGTCTTGATTTCAGTTATATCTACAGAAATGATACCAAATTTTAAACTTGAATATCTCCTTAACGAAATAAGATTTTGCAATGCTTTCACTATTTTGTTTCTTTTTAAGTCCTCTTTCATATAGGACGGACATGCTTGACCCCTAAACTAATCCTTCAAAGGATTAAGATTTTTGAATGCTTTCTTGTCCATTTTGTTTCTTTTGAAGTCCTCTTTCATATAAGATGGACTTGCTTGACTCCTGAACTAATCCTTTAATAACAAATGGGCTGTGAACATCTATATATGAACATGCAACAGCTTTACAATAAGAGAAATATGCAACTGCACGGACATTGCCATTATAATGATTGTAACCTAGCTTCTTGTGTTTATTATGTACTAAGACCACCTTGAATGTGCATGCTAAAGTGTGGTTTCTATGCTTCTTCATGGTAGGAAGTCATTGATAAAGCAATTTATGCAATAGATTATTACTCAGAATTTAGAATGTAGACATGCAGACAAATGATGTAGACGAATTATCAGTACAGATCAAAACTTGGTGATGAATCTTGGTGGGCCTAGGGTTTCTGAGGTAGATTATATTGCGTATGGGAATCAATTGAACTCTACAATTATTCTAAGCATGTTGGGATTGCAACGGGGGCGGAGGTATGCGCTCAACAGAATGCTAAAATTCTAGTTAGTTGTATTTTAGGGTGGTTCATGGATTTTCCTTCCCCCCCTCCTTATTCCCCCACCCCATTTCTGGTGGACAAATTCTGCTTACGCTTTGGAAGCCAATATGCACTAAATTGCTTTAAAATGTTAAAACACATTTCAGCAATGTTATAGTTAAGAAATCACCAGTTTATGTAATTGAATTTTTATCAATTAAGTAAAGGGCATAGCGAAAATTATGGCCAAGATACCCATTAAAAATTACCATTTCATAGCTTCTTGGATTTTTGGTCGTCAGTTTGCAAATTTGTATGCTAATTTGCGACCTGCAGTATAATTCTGCAAATAACTATAAATTCTTGACTTGATTAGTTCAGTAGTCGAGCAACTTCATCTTATATGAAAGAGGTCTTTATCATAAGAAACAAAATGATAAAGAAAACGTTCAAATATCTTATTACGTTAAGGAGATATTTCACTTTTAACTGTTGTATGACTTGTGTACAATTGACCATGGTTGGAAAAACCACTCACCTGCCAAAAATACTTGTGGCAAGTAGAAATATTATAATATACTGTGGTACTCCAGTTGACTTGCTAAGTGAATAACAAGTGACTTTTGTTGATTTTTTTTCCAACCCTGGAATCGACTGAAATCAAAACTAGTTGTGACATCATAGCCTTAGATTCCTCCAAGTCGGTATGTATTCTATGATATGTTGTTCTGCGATTTTGTGGTTTAAAAACCATTGGATATGTCAGGAAACTAGTAAAAGTAATCTAGTAAGGGTATAATTGTAATATACCTTCTGAAGAGAGTTTGAGGAAAAATAATTTGAATAGTAAAAAAATTAACTTAATCAATTTTCTTTAGGCTTTTTTAAAATACATTAACATTTGTTAAGAATGTGAGGATGAGGGCACCAACCTTCCATAGTAGACTTACTACACCAGTCATTTCTACAGGACAAGACAGAACTTTGAATTTGAATTGAATTCCTTAACGGAATAAGATTTTTGAACGCTTTCCTCACCATTTTGTTTCTTTGGAGTTCTTTTTGTCATGAGATGAACTTGCTTGACCCCTCTCTCAACTAATCCTTTAAAAACGTTCAAAAAAAGATTGTGATCATTTTATCATTGAACATTTTTTTAACGCCGCTTACATTTCCATTAATAAACACTGACAAGGAGTGCAATACTTCATGTACCTTGGCGGACTAATTAATTTACAATACTCGTGAACATAACGACGATCTTCATATATATAGTCAATTCTCTATGGAGCACTGTTCCTTGTTCCAAGTGCAAAAGTACATTGAACCTTGTCAACTGGGCATTGTACTTAGTGTGCCACTGCACTTTTACATTATCGCTGTTCGGTGAATAACTTCCAGGTCTTACCAATTGTTTCGTTCCTTTTTAGAAATAACTTTTCCTGTTTCTTTTAGTTCCTTAAACAACAACTGCGGTTTGGGAAAAGGTTTTTTTTTTTTTTTTTTTAATGGAAGATAATAAGAGCACACAATTTTAGCATGCTCTGTTTAGTTTCATCCACACTTTTTAAGCTTCAAATATTAATAAAAATAGTTGTGTTATACTTTTTATATGTCTGTTTTAAAAAAAGAAAATTAATTAAAGAACCTTGCAAATTAAAGAGAATTCTGTTGTGATATGTTGAGGTATTATTATACTGTAGTCAAACTGTCTGAAATTCTATTAAAATTCTATTTAAATTAGCAACAATGTTACAATAAACGAAAAAAAAAAGAAAAAAAAAAAACTTTCTGCTGGGATTCGAACCTACAACTGTTGGTTCGAAGGAAAATCCAAGTCCATCTCCTTAACCGACTGGGCTATGTCAAAGGTTGACTATGCCTTCTATTTTATTTTTATATATATTGTGAAATATCGAATGGAGCAGTAAGTGGTTAAAATTTCAAGCAATCAAAAAATTTGAATGGAGTTCTAAACATTAATTGTGTTCATATGATGATTTTGCCCCTCTAAGATTATAAATCAGATGAGCTTACATCACCTATACTCTTAGCATTGTCCATGTATGCCTTGAACAATCAGTATCATTATCTTTGCGTATAACAATAGGGTGTATTTTGATTGAGTCTCCAGAATATTTAAAGGCACTTCTCATTCATGTGATGGCACTGAAAACCTGTGAGACGAATGTTCACATTAATCTTTATTTTTTTTAATGTAATTTTCAACGACACGAGTATCAAAATTAGACATGTTATTTCAAAATTCCGTTGACAGCTTAGAAAAGAAGATGCTCTCACTTTTTGACATTGAGCTCCTGTAATAAGGGTGTTTCAGCTGACATCATGGGGTCACATGACTTTGTTTACATCGCCATTTTGTAGGGAATGAACACTGTCGTCTGCTGTACACTTACATACGTTTGCATGTAGTTATGTCAGATTATTTTTGTAAGATAATTATGCCGGATTCTTGCTGTGCCGTTGGTTGCACTAATAGACATGTGCTGGGGAATAAAAAGACGTTATCTCGATTTTCATCGGATCCTGATCGACATTTGATGTGGGTTTCTGCTGTACGACACGACGCCTTTGAATTTTTTACTCTTTTGTTAATATATATATATATATATATATATATCACGGTATGATTTGCAGTGAACACTTTATATCTGGTAGGCTTTGTCTGAGTAGGCCTATAGTAGGCCTATTTGATCCATCAAATGTGATCTCAGTCATAGCTGAAATTGAAGGTTGTTGAAAATAGTGAAAGATTAGATGATTTACAACAAATTAAAAATAAACGATTCAAAAAGTGAAGTCATTATTTTTGGATCCAATTACCAACTGACAAAATCAAATATTGGCAGTATTGCTATTGGTAACGACAGTGTGAAATTATCTTCCACTGTCAAATATCTGGGCGCTTGGTTAGATCAAGGTATGACAATGGCTGAACATGTCAATCACAAGTGCAAAACTGCATTTTACCATTTATTTAACATCAGAAGGTGCATGAAGTTTCTGGACAGAAGCTCTGCAATATCACCTGTAAATGTACTTGTACATAGCTGCATAGATTATTGCAATGCCCTCCTTGCAGGGGTGCCAGGTGTTACAGTGAAAAAGTTGCAGCGTGTTTAGAATTATGCTGCAAGGCTCGTCACAAGAAGCAACCGTTTCACTCCATCACTTTATCTACTGCAAAATCTTCATTGGCTACCTGTCTTACATAGAATTAAATTTAAAATTTCAATACTCATTTTTAAATCCCTTCATAACATGGCCCCGTTATATCTTATCAAAATGTTTTATTATAAACAAACTAGTTACCGCCTTCGCTCTCAAAACCACCTCATTCTTTATGTTCCAAAAGTAAACTTACATATGGCGATCGATCGCTTTTTGCAAATATTTGGCCCAAAACTTTGGAATGACTTACCTATTTCAATCAAATCTGCTCAATCCCTTAAACAATTCCACCTTGCTTAAGACTCACTTATTTAATTGTGCTTTCAAGTCCTCTTCATAATTTTTTTTGTTTTTTTGTTTTCTTTATATTTCATGCTTATCTTATTTACACATTTGTATTTATTTTCTTTATATGCATATTTTGTAAGGCGCATTAGAATAAGTTATTTAGATAATGCGCCATAAAAGTGTAATAAACTTATTAAACTTATACTAACAATGAACAATCAGAAGGTGTTCACGTAAAAGTTACTCTTCGTATGCATACCCATGAATATAAAATGTAAGGAAAATATGAAGTAAAATTGGAAGCGAACAAAAAAACTACAATATGGTGGGTAGGTTAGCATGCAGTATGTTTGTTGTACGTGTGATGTGACTGAGCTGTGTGAAACGTTACAACGCTTCCCCTGCAAAATGGCTTCCAGATGAGTTACGAGTCACGGTATGAAATCCTTCTTTATAAATTAATTTGTTATAGTGAAAAACTGTAGCTCCATTAGAAGTGATACTCCATCCCTATTCTGTTATTCCCAGAATATTTATTTACCTTTTTGTCACAATTACCTTGAGAAATCCTGTAAAATATTCAACACAGTTTCTTTTTTTAAATGAATTTTTTGATTACAAAGTGGGATAGTATAGATTGGAAATCGCATTATTTAAAGTACAGAGAAAACTAATTAAGGTACTTAAAATGAATGATTACTGTTTACTCTTGTGCTTTGTATGCATAGTTTTCGTTAGTTCATGCAGGATAGAATCGGTTTCTGGATATAGAAGTTACTCTCATAGATTACGCTGGGAAAGCAAACAAATGAACTTTGGGTGTACTTTTAAGCATACTTTGTGTCAATAAACGACCTCATTAAAGGGGCTTTATGGCAAAAATTGTAGGTGTAAGATTTGTGTGTCTCACAAAATTTGATTGTTTTGTCACAGATTTTATATTGAAGAAAAGCTTACACTTGAAAAGAGCTGTTCCTTTGTTATCCAAAGCCTTTGCAAGTTTAATTTGATGTACGTTTTGGTAGTCAAATGTACAGGGTTTTCGGAAAAAGGGGTAGGATGTACATCATGAGGGGCAGGGTGAAGAAAGGTAGGGGCAGAGTGGTGAAAAATATACGGACAGGGTAGAGAAATGTGTGCGCAGGATGGAGAAAATTGGGCAGGCTGGAAGGTTACCCCTCTGATAAAGCTCAACTGGAGCAAGATCTGTACTACACCATGTTTGTTCATGAGTTTCATCCTTTCAGTGGATTTTTTTTTTTACAGTATTATAGTTACAATTGCTTTTCGTCTACTTGCATGCTCGTAGCCCATGCCCATTTAACAAATCTCATCATGAAAATAGTAACAGTCTAATTTACTTAAAGTAATTATCTTGTGTACTCTGCAGTTATTCTAACACTCCTTTAAAATAGATTTCATTATCTTGTGTACTCTGCAGTTATTTTAACACTCCTTGAAAATAGATTTCATTATCTTGTGTACTCTGTGGTTATTTTAACACTCCTTGAAAATAGATTTCATTATCTTGTGTGACTCTGCAGTTATTTTAATACTCCTTGAAAATACATTTCCACAGATGTAGCCAGCCCCCTTATCAGCTGTAATATGCTTTAGGGAGCATTCTCACTTGAACACGAGATCATGATCTGCCCCCCTGCAGGCAATCAGATCCCCTGATTTTTTACATTGAGAATGCACACTGTTGGCAGTCACTTAATCTTGATATGATACCAGGATCATGATCCGGAGCAGGTGATGCAGATCTACCAATGAGATTCTCAAAAAAAATAAAAAATGTGTGTGAATACATATCAGTGTCTCGCGATCATGTAAGATAAACAATATTCTGATAAAGTTTTTTATATCGCCGGAACAGTATGCCTGCTCCATTACATTTCGCTGGTTTTCAATGACTCACTTTTCGACTTTTCACTCATGGATCACGATCAGATTGCCAGAAGTGGGTCTGATCCTGAGCTCATGCCCAAATGAGAACACATCATATTGTCCTTTTCATTGAGCTGGTGTATCATCATCAGGGGATCACAGCTAATGGAGTGTCCGTGATATTTTGTGACAAACTTATATTGTCCAAAAATCTGTAACATTCTGTGACATTGACAAATTTGTGACAAAATGTGACAAAATGAACATAAACAGATGTATTAAGAATTTTCTGACATTTTCTGACCCCTTCATTCACACTCAATGGCACTAGACCATGTCTTTTATGACCATGCAGTATTCTTTTACATTGTATAGGGCCTACTGTATTATGGCATGTCAGTGCCTTTGTTATGGACCAACTTTTGTCTCTATGATCGTGGGGAAGCCAAGGAGATTTTTTGTGAAACAAGACACAACCAAATGATCCTTTCTATGAGCAGGAAAGTGCCATGTTACTTCCCTGCTATGAGTATCACCGATCAACTAGTCATGATGTGTGTGGATCTATTCCATTCAAATGTGACAAAGACAAAACAGATGTGACATTCTGTGCAAAATGTACCCCAAAAAATATGACATTTGAGACATTCATGTGACAAATTTGCAATTTTGTGATGTGACATTTTGTGACAAGTAAGCCATTAAACCAGTAACTGCCTTTGCCCTCAAAACCAGCTCATCCTTTATGTTCCAAAAAGTAAACTTACATATGGCGATCGCTCTCTGCAAATATTTGGCCCAAAACTTGGGAATGACTTACCTCTTTCAATCAAATCTGCTCAATCCCTTAAACAATTCCACACCTTGCTTAAGACTCACTTATTTGATTGTGCTTTCAAGTCCTCTTCATAATTATTTTTTTTTTTTTTTTTTTTTTTATGCTCATCTTATTTACACATTTGTATTTATTTTCTTTATATGCATATTTTGTAAGGCGCATTAGATTAAGTTATTTAGATGATGTACTATATAAGTGTAATAAACTTAAATGTAACTTAACTTAATCATCACTCCATTCTCTGGGATCATGATCATGATAAGGTGAGAACGCAGCCTTTGATGAAAGGTCGCAGGTAGTAAAACAAACCAAGGCTAATTAACCAGGTTCAAGACACTTTGATAAAGTGTAACACAGGTGTCAGGAGAGGAAATGTGTCCCTTTTGTTTTCATTAAAGAATTGATTTTATCTGTGCTAACAGTTAGTGCAGGTAAGTTAGTGCAGAAACGAGGTTAAAGGATCCATATTAATTGGAATAGGGTCTTATTAAAGTTGTTGTGGATTACTTCCAAGAAAACTGATTAGGGCAGGGAAAACCTAGCTTTCTATTAATTATTGGGTTCAAGGTACTTTCATTGTTGCCGCTATGTTGCAATAATATGTGTACCTGTGAAATCTAATTTTCTTTTTGTATATCAAGTTTAATTTTTTGTTGGATCTTAAGATTGCAGAGAAATGGAAATCTTATTGCAAATCAAATTACATCAACAAGTCAAATAAATCTTTTTCATTTAAAAAAGGTAAATTTTTGATGTTATCATTTGGATTTCTTCATTTGCAAAGGATTTGATTGTATATGTTAGTAGCTAGAGCAGAAGAAGAGGGCTGCAGGGGGTTGGGATATGTCAGGGGAGAAAGAGGAAGTACTCGACCGTCCCCCAATTTATGTGAATTAAAAGTTGTCCCCACTATATCAAGGGTAATTTTTGCCACATATTTTCTCTACCCCTCCCCATCTCCTCGAACCCCTCCCCATTTCCCCACACACGTTGTAAAAGAGATTTACAGTCCTGAGAAGGTTTGCCTATTAAATTCATAACAAATTGGCATACAATTCTGAAAGTAACTTAATTTTGTGTGCAATAGAGGGATTTCATCATGTGACTCGTAACTCCGCCAGAAGCCATTTTGCAGGGCAGGACGTAATCGTGTCATGCGTCTTCACACAGCTTAGTCACATCACACGTACAACAAAAATATACTGCATGCTAATCTACCTTACCTGTTCAGCAAAGTTTACTGATTGCAGTTTTTTTTTGTTAGGTTCCGATTTTACTTCATATTTTCTTTAAGTTTCATATATTCACCAGGAATACGAAGAGAAACTTTTACGTGAACTCCATCTGATTGTTCATTATACTCAGACAAAGCCCATACATACCTGATATCAAGTGCTCGCTGCAAATCCTAGTGTGAACCATATCAAAGTGTCTTTTTATTCCCTGGCACATGTCTACTAGTGCAAGTAATGGCACAGAAAGATTCCAGCATATTTATCTTACAAAAATAATCTGATATAACTACATGCAAATCTAATTAAGTGTACAGCAGACGACCGTGTTCCTGCCCCATTAAATGACGATGTAAACAAAGTCATGTAAGCTCATAACACCCTTGTAGAGGAATTTCATCACGTGACTCCTAACTCAACTGGGAGCCATTTTGTAGGGCAGAGCTTTGCGCGTTAAGTATTTCACGTGTCTGATCTTCACACAGCTCAGTCACATCACACGTGAAACAAACAGACTAGGTCTAAAACACACCCTAGCACATGCTGGTGATGAAAACATGTGCTAGGCAAACACAAGTGGGTAAAATAAACTGGCCAGATGAATTATTTTTTTTATATAAAATGTTATTTTATAGAAAAAATTACTCTTAAAGTACTTCCAGTAATCCTAATCAATGGATTCTAAACACGTCTATTAGTTTGTGCAACCAACGGCACAGCACGATTCCGGCATGCACTAGTAATCTTATGTAACAACATGCAAACATGTAGGTGTACAGCAGATGGCAGTCTGCCCTACAAAATGGCAATGTAAACAAAGTTATGTGACCTGACATCAGCTAAAACATCCTTATACATATATATATATATATATATATATATATATATATATATTAATATATGTATATAGATATATATATTAATATATGTATATAGATATATTTCTATATATATATATATATATATATATACATACATATATATATATATATATATATATATATATATATATATATGTATTAATATATATATATATATATTAATATATATATATATATATATATATATATATATATATATATATATATATATATATATATATATATATATATATATATATATATATATTGTTGCCTCATAACTGCCCATAGTGCACTTGTCAGTTGTATGACTCACCCCAACCCCGCCACTGTCAGTCAAAGGTGAGTCATTGACATATGAAATGGTGACTAAAATGTGCGTCATTGTACCAAATTGTTAGTCACCAGCATGACTCTGGGGTAGGTCAACTTTAGACCAATTGACTTTGTACAGAGGTGATTGATTTGGGATAAGTCATTTTACAACAAAAAAGGTCGGCACCTAAATGACTGAGGGGTGCATCAATATACATGTTTTGTCCACCCACTTTGGTGCAATGTTTTTTAACTTGTCCAGGGGTCTAGGGGTGAGTCACACAATTGACAAGTGTATAGACCTTAAAGGATATATACATTGTAGAGCACCAATTACTTTTAAGGCTGACTTTTTAAAATACTCCTGTTTACAGACCGAACCAAATTAAGATTGGAGCCTGATTCCTTGACTGTATGTATCCACAAAAAAAAAAAAAAAAAAAGTAATACAGTTATTCCTTGAGCCAGGGCACCTGAAATATCTGGGCTATATAGATACCAGATAAATACTGGTTCACCAAATATTAACAAAAGAGATTGAATCAACTTAGTTCCATCGTAACTGGAGCATGAAAAATCTGCTTAATCAGAAAGAAGAATTGAAACTTAGACAAGGTAAACGTTCATACACACACACACTTAATTCCATTTAAATGGTTTTCGAAAACAAGATTTGTAATTTGAAACCCATATATTCTATTGAAAAGATATTTTTTTGATAATGAGATTGTCAGGCAGTCAATAGTGGTTATTTGATATGTTTATAGGTACAATGTATGATCTGTCAAGTAGGTATATTCATCTAGTTGTTATGACAACGTCAAGGATTACGGGTATTGTAGCTATGTTTTATGTAGTTATTATAGATTACTGTAAAGGGGAGGACAGTGGAATAAAAGTGCATTTTCCCCTGCCCCCTGCCCCTCCCCCCTCCCCAGTGAAATCCTTTATGTAATTTTTTTCAAGGAGGCAGGTTCTTCTAATTGACAGATTGTTCTCAGTTCATCTTGTAGCTCAATTGGGTTTTTTTGGGCTCAGATTCGATAGTGTCAGGAACCTATGCGGTCATGATGGCATATGTGTGGGAGGGTGTGTGTGTGTGTGTGTGTGACTCTGAGCTCATAAACAGGATATCTCAAGAATGGTACAGTGGATGTATATCATACGTGGTACGCAGATAGCCTATGGTCCATAGATGTGCCATATTGTTTTTGGTGGTGTGTGTGTGACTGAGCTTATAAACAGGATATCTCAAGAATGGTACAGTGGATTCATATCATATGTGGTACACAGATAGCCCATGTTCCATTGATGTGCCCTATTGTTTTTGGTGGTGATGTCATGCATATTAATGAGTTGGCGGGGCTTAATGTAAAAATCTTAAATGCTCATATTTTAACAAGTGCATATCTGTTTCGTTTCATATTTGGTACAGTTATGATGTCAGCTAGTGTGTACATGATCATGGTATAAACACATTGAATTTCATTAATGTGCATAGTGGGTGGGGCTTAATATTATTTTGGTGAAAAGAGCTTGTAAATATTATCTCAAGAACAGTACAGTGTATTCATATCATATAATAATAATAATAATACATGTTATTTAAATACACCATTCACCAAAGTACCATGGCGCTTACAAAGTAAAATAAAAACAAAATGAAAAATATCAAAATAAGTGGGTCTTTAAGAGTTTTTTAAATACTGTGGTGGATGGAGAAGTTCTCATATCATTCACAGATTGCCCATGGTCTGTAGATGTGCCCTATTGTTTTTGGTGGTGATGTCATGCATATTAATTAGTATAGGCGGGGCTTAATGTAAAAATATGATTGGTTTTGGTGGTGATTTATACATATTAATGAGTAGGCAGGGCATAATGTAAATTTCTTCAAATATGATACATGAGCAACCGTATGTCTGTTTTGCATCATACTTGCTATGATAATGCATGTTGATTATTGTGCACATGCTAGTGTTGTTAATAGGTACAGCTATTTTATTGATCTGCATGTTGGTCGTGGCTCAATGATAAATATCATGGAACAAATATTTCATGATATGCAATGACATGACAGTAGTTAATACAAAGCAATATGCATATCAATCAGCATATAAAAAAAGCATCGGAACCACAAAACCTTTTTTTTTTTTTTTAATGGCTAAAAAAGTTGTTCAGCATTTGGACAAGCTATGGTCATCATTGTTTAAATTACAAACCAAGAAAGTTGAAAAGTTAAATCTAGAAAAATATTCCTTCCTTCTAATTATTCCTCCTTTCCCTTACCCCCACCACCTTATCCCACCCTCCTCCTTGAATTAAAAAGAACACACATGGTTAATTAGCTTGAGCCATAGCCCATCACAATCCTCAAAGCATCCATTTTGGAGTTTGAAATGTAGACTACTTACTCAGGATTAAAACAGGTATGGGGTTCCAACCCCTCACCCCTCCTACCTCACCCCACATGTGCCCCTATTTCTGGAAGGATGATCAGTGGTTAAGTTTATCTTATCTAAAAGAGAATTTTATAGAAACAAAATGGTGAAGAAAACATTCAAAAATCTTATTCCATTTAAGATTATTTAAGTTTTAAGTTCTGTATCATTTGTGTAGAAACGATTGAACTCCGGAAGTTGTGACATCACATTTGCATATTTTATGCAAATTTTGTGATGCATTACAGGGTTACTGGTATTTTCTTGTGTAAATTCTTTTTAAATGTCTTTCATAATCTTTGAAGTGGTCACATTATAGGTACAGCAAATTCTGACCAAATGTTTATGGGTGTTTATCATACACCCCCAATCAATTTCTAGTACAAGGAACAGACTTTCCCATAGTTATCCGCCAAGCATATAATATATCCAAGCATTGAATGAATTAAACACGGAAGAATGCTTTCTCCAGCCTGAACTCAAACACTATTTACATAATTTATTTCAAAATTCAAAAAACAAATAATCGCTTAATTCATGTATGCTCCGACTCACCGTCTATGCTCTAGTTTTAAGTTATCGCTCGTACCTCCTTCTGTTTCTACAAAGTCATATGGTCATCGTTCGTTTCAATCTTCAGCTGCTTTTCATTGGAACACTCTACCGACACATATCAAAGAGGCTCACACTGTAGCTAACTTGATATCATTGTTAAAAACATATCTTTTCTCACTTCTTTGAATATTCCTCAGAAAATGGTAAATGTTTCTTCAGAGTTCCTAAGAAAAAGTTGACGTTTCTTCAGATATCCTTATGGAGGGTTAGAATTCCTTTCAAAATGTTTTTCAGAGACACTTAAGACAGATTGAAGACTAGTTTCCTTAAAAAGTCTACAAAACATTTGATATTTCCTTAGAAGAAAACTGTAAAATTATATAATTTTCCAATATTCTTCAGAGATCCTCAAGCGTCTCTCTCGTAGCACTGGAAATTTAAAATCATAAAAATTCTTTAAAATATTTGGGCCCCACAGTTGTATCAAGCATGATTATTAAACTCTGCCTTTATTATTGTGGTCATTTGCATAGAGTTGCTACAGTGTATGAACTGACCAGACAGGATGTGACTGCATATGGACACAGGGAGGGATGACATGTGGGACTTGGATGGGGGCTATGCGGGACATATCATATAATATATACCATGTGGTATACACCAAGGGCTATATAAGGCATAATTATTTGACTGCCTTTTTTTCTTATTCAACAAGTCATTTGCATATAAGTTATTGTATGAACTGACACATGCATACATAGTATATGTTCAATCAGGGTCTGTGATGGCTAGGATGAGACTTCTTATGGAGCCTGTGGGTTGTTATGTGGGATATGGGGTGGGATGCCATGTGGGACACGGGGTGGGATGCCATGTGGAACAAGGCGGAATGCCATGTAGGATATATGGTGGAATGCCATGTGGGACATAGGGTGGAATGCCATGGGATGTCATGTGGGACATGGGATATCATGTGGGATATGGGGTGGGATGCCATGTGGGACTTGGGGTGGATGCCACGAGTAACACAGAGTGTGACATAGGTTGGGATGCCATGTGTGATATAGGGTAGGAGGCTATGTGGGACATAGGGTAGGAGGCCATAGGGACATGGGATGTTATGTCATGTGGGACATAAAGTAGGATGTCCTTGGGGAATTTGGAGGATACTGTGTGGAACATATGGTGGGATCCAATGTGGGACATAAGGTGGGATGCCATGTGGGACATCAGGTGGGAAGCCACTGATGCGGGACATTCTGTGGGATGCAATGGGGGACACAGGGAGTGATGCCTTGTGGGACGTAGGGAAGGATGTCATGTGGTACATTTGGTTGGATTAATGCGGGACATACATGTAGGATGGGATCCATGTGGGAAATAGGGTGGGATGCCATGTGGGTCATAGGGTGGGATGCCATGTAGAACATATGGTGAAATGCCATGTGAGACATACTGTATGGTGGAATGCCATGTGGGTTATAAGGAGAGATGCCATGTGGGACACAGGGAGGGATGCCTTGTGGGGCGTAGGGAAGGATGTCATGTGGTACATTTGGTTGGAATAATGTGGGACATACATGTAGGATGGGATCCATGTGGGAAAAAGGGTGGGATGCCATGTGGGTCATAGGGCAGGATGCCATGTGGAACATATGGTGAAATGCCATGTGACAATGCCATGTGAAACATATGGTGAAATGCCATGTGAGAATGCCATGTGGGACAAGGCATGAGATAGGAGGTCATGTGGGACATGGGGTGGGATGGCATTTGGTACATGGGATAGAATCCATGTGGGACATAGGGTGGGATGCCATGTGGGACAAGGGATGGGATGTCATGTGGGACATGGGATGGGAAGCCATGTGGGACATGGTAAAATACCTCGTGGGACAAAGGATGGGATGGGATGTCATGTGGGACATGGGGGTGGGATGCCATGTGGTATGTGGGATGCCATGTGGGACATGGGATGCCATGTGGGAAATGGGATGCCATGTGGGACATGGGATGCCATGTGGGACATGGGATGCCATGTGGGAAATGGGATGCCATGTGGGACATGGGATGCCATGTGGGACATGGGATGCCATGTGGGACATGGGATGCCATGTGGGACATGGGATGCCATGTGGGACATGGGATGCCATGTGGGACATGGGATGCCATGTGGGACATGGGATGCCATGTGGGACATGGGATGCCATGTGGGACATGGGATGCCATGTGGGACATGGGATGCCATGTGGGACACGGGATGTTAGAAGTTAGACAATTTAAAATACTGTTTTCTGTACTGGGTGTATAACATCATCATTTTTAGAGGGCGTATTTAACAAAATGTTCGCTCCCACGTAAGTTTGTATTGACAGAACTTAATTTCAATAAATTAGAAAATATATGATAAATAGTTAAATGTGAAATCTTATCAGATGGCTTATAATTATCATTTATATCATATCAAATGGAGAAAAAACCCATGATTTATGTCTTCTGTACAGAGGCGTAGCCAAAGGGGGTGGGGTGCCACACCCCCAACTTTGTGGTCATCGGCAAATTGAACATGCCTGTTGGCAAATAAAAACTTGTACCCCCATTGGAAACCTCAATATGCCCCCTGCCAGAGGCGTAAGTAAAGGGGAAGGGGGGAGGGGGGGGGGGGTGCCGCACCCCCAACTTTGTGGTTGTCGGTTAATAAGAGCTTACACCCCTCCCCCATCCCTCATCCATTGAAAACCTCCTCTTCTTTAAGCTGTCCTTAACCATGAGGTATTATTTTTGTAAGTGTCCAGAGACCTTATAACCACCAATACCACATTCTGGTTGACTGTGATAACTCTAACCCCTTCCTTTGCGGTAAATTGATCATCAGTCCATGCTAATGCCTTGTCATTTATCTCCATGTTGAGTGTATATAACCTTATGATATGATAGGTTCGATTCACCTGAGCTGGTTGTTGATGAACTCTGTTCAGGCACCACCTGCTGTGTAAGTGGAACAGCTATCATTTCTAATCAGCAAACTAGGTTCTTTCAATTAAAAAGAGGGCATGCTGGATGAATTCAGTATTCCTTTCGATCTGAGTTCATGGCTATTTCGTCGAAATTACAATGAACTTGTTTGTTTTCATGTGCTTTTTTTGTGAAGTACTGTACAGGTTTGAAAGGTATAGGTGATGTTAGTTTGTGTTGTAAAAATATGTTTTCAAAATCAATGTTAGGCAAAAGCTCCTCATCTGTGATGCCTGAACAATTAATAGAATATTCCCATGGTTTTTCATTTGTTCATAATGATAGAGAAAATGTGTAGAAACAAAGTGGTAAAAAAACTATATTAATATCTTATTCCGTTTAGAAGTTACTACAATTGAAAGAGTAGAAAAATGTTCTTAAAAACACCTCGTACAGTACTGTATATGTCCTTCAGCTTGGGGATGTCATCAAGGCAATTCCAGCACAGTTCGTGTATTTCTTATCAATTTAATCACACTTTTTTTCACATTATCGAACAGCATTTTTGGGTTCAGGGTGGAATATATAATTTACAAGAAATCATTTTGCTTTTTTTGGGTGTACATCACATTTTTAATGAGAAAAATATCCAAATCATCTTTAAAGAAATAAATACAAAAGACATTTTGTTGAAATTGTCTCTATGACATCACAGATGTTGTACAATTAGTCCAAATTTGTCCAAATTCAAAAGTACTGTATAATTTTGTAACTTCTAAACAGAGTAAGATATTGACATAGTTTTTTTTTTCACCACATTCTTTCTAAAATGTTTCTTTAATATATATGAAAAAATAAAAATCCATGGAATTTTTCTTTAAGCTAAGAAACACTTGAAAATTCATGCTTTTGAACATACAGTAAATTGTTGAACATGGATGTCCTTAAATTTTGAGGTTCCGTTCCTTATTTTGTTTATGACTTTATCAGAAATTTTCACATTAAGGGGCTGGAATTCTCGCGCGTATCAAATTCCTGCTCAAAAATGATTGGGAGAAGAGGGGGAGGGGAATTCCCACAAAAAATGTTAGCTGAAAAATGCCATAGGGGAAGAGTTCCCTCAAAAAGTTGGCTGAAAAATGCCTAGTTGGCATTTTTTCAGCTAGATTATGGCACATTTTTTTAAATCCCCTCCCCTCAAACAAAAATTACACAAGAGGGAAAAATTCCCCTTAAATTTTGAACCTTATATTGTGAAGACTGCTTATCAGGCCCACTGAAGCAAATGAAACTTTCCTTCCCTGCATCCTCATAGATAATAATTTTGCCGACAAATTTGCAAAAACAGCCAGCGACACAGGATAATTTAGGCCCAAGACGTTCCCACTGAACGCATCACATACTGCTGCTGCTTGATGTCTATAGCATGACAACTCCCTATATAATCAAGTTTAATGACTTCACCGAGTTTTATCTCTGATTTCTCGAGAGAGAGAGGTTGAAACAAACAGAAACAGGGAAAATCATCAAACCTAGCACTGCATGCAGCTCCTCCCAACTTTAGAGGAGGTGAAAATGTAATTGGTACTTTATTCCAAATCCCTTCGTAATCGTTGAGGGTTAGTCATGAGAAATTCATGTGAACACTTGAACATTTTGATGCATTTCCGCATACAGTGCTAGAACATGCCAGAAATGTTGAAGTTCCTTACTTTGTATATGGCTTATAATGTTTTGGCTGCACCAATTAATTGATAAGGACCATTCATGAGCCAAACAGGACAATTTCCTACTGTGCTATCATTCTGTGTTCTGTATCCATGTAAGGTATTTCATTTATGAGGCTATAATTAAGATTATTAAGTTTTTAAAAGGTTTTTTTTCAAATATGTATATTTTTTTACGATTTTATTTTTTTAATGAGAAGCGGGGCAGACCAAAAGGGGTGGCGAGGTGGGCCAACAGGAAGGGGAAAGGGGGGGCGGGCCACCTGAATTAGCAAAACTAAGCCACTGTAAACGCTATATGATATAGTATATGACAAGTGGATTTGGGGGGATTTTTCAAATATAAATAGATCTGTTTTGCAGTGGCGACACCAGATTTTGGTCATGTGTGTGTGTGTGGGGTTGTCAAGAGTGGGGCAATTTTGTCTCATGAGGGGGCAAAATCTTATAAGTCAGACAAAATATGCCACTTTACAAAATTTTCTGGGGGCAATTGTGAAGGTATGGGGCAAAGCAATCTCGTGATAGAAAATCTCCCATTCCCCCTGCTTTTTGGTGAAAATCTCCACCTGTCCATACACCTTTAAAGGAGCGCTAGACCGTGAAGTGAGGACATATTTGTAGGGGTCCCCCCCCCCTCCACTTTCCAAAAACATTGAATGCTTATTTAGCATGCAACAGTATAGTAATTTTCTGGTTAATATGATTATTCAAGTGATCTTTGCCAGACCCACGTCATCTGTAGGCTATGTAGGCATAAAGTTTTTGATTTGTTGTGGTTAATATATCTGTGAAATTCGCAAAAACAAGCGCCTCACTTTTCGGTCTAGTGCTTCTTAATATTCTTGACATTTTCTTCATTATTTGTTTCTTGACCATGGTCTTGTAGAGGCCTCTTAGACCTTTATTGAAATATTTCACAATCATCATGATAGTAATTTTGATGGAGAAATTAGATATGTGCATGTACCATACACTGGGTTTTGTTTTCTTTACATGCTTTTAAATACACACAATGTTTTTGACATTGAAATCACTCCATACATATGCATCTGTCTATCCATACATGTGCATCTGTCTATCCATACATATGCATCTGTCTATCCATACATATGCATACCACCATTGCATCTGTCTATCCATACATATGCATCTGTCTATCCATACATATGCGTACCACAAAGTTTTATGGATCTACGGTATTAACTGTGGTCATAGTACAGTAGACTGTGGTTTGCATATGACCCAGTATTGTGAAGTAGTTATTTTCAAAAACATTGTTCGATTTACTGAACACCATTGAACACCATTGAACACCATTGAACTTTGAAAGTACTTGTCATACAGCTATTGAAGGAATATTCCCATTGATTTTCATTTTTTTATATATGATAGAGATAATTTGTAGAAATAAAGTGGTGAAAAAACTATGTTAATAAATTATTTCGTTTAAAAGTTACGATATTTTTAATATTTTTGAATTTGGACAAAAAAAGTGACATTTTAAATATTTTTGAATTTGGACAAAAAAAGTGACTGATTTTTGTGTAGCATAGCATAATTCATTATGAAATATTGTCACTGTTTTGCAATTACTAGCGCTCCAAATTAGCATTGATATATCACTAGTCCTTTTCCTTCAGTTTTATCAGTTCTTCTCAATTTGATATGTTAATAATTTCTCAATTTATCTCCCAAACGGGGTGAAATCTATCAACAGATCAGGGAGGCTTATTTTTGTTGTTGTTGGTAAATCTTATATTTTAGAGCCCGCAGTCAAAATGGTCTAATAAAAGCGCCTGGTAATTGTATTACCTCAAGATATGTAAAAAGGAGAACTTTGACTTATCATAAGGGCCCGTTTGTCCAAGATTCCTCGGGGCCGCCTTGGCTCTCGGCAATACTGACATCCATTTGACCGGCCTCATGCATTGTTCAGCTACTATGGAACAAAAGATTGCTGCCCTAGGAAAGGAATTCCAACAATTTTTATGAAAAGAAATTTATCTAAAGGAGGACAAATGCATTCCAGACTTCAATAGCTGCAATTAAAGGATTTGTTCTGGGATGAAAAAAAGTTGAATAATAGATGACTGAATGGAATTTAAAATGAAGTGTCTTTCAAATGAATATAGCAAAAAAAAGTGGGAATAATAGATTTGACGACTGAATGGAATTTATAATGAAGTGTCTTGGGAATGAATAGCAAAAAAAACAAAAGGTCTTCGCTTGAATAGAGGGACACATAATAGACTTATAAGAATCTGCAAATTAATCTGTACTAAATTTTCATTCCGGCTGATTTGATAGATAGATCAGGAGGTTATAGAAAAGGTTGGAATGATGAGTTGGTTAAGAGTATATTTGATAGATGAGTGGATGGTAAAAGGTGGGTTGGGGTAGTAGGTGAATAGCTGATGGTAGATGGATGGGGAATGTAAGGTGAATGGGTGACGGTAGATGAATGGGGCATTGATATTTAGATGTAGCCTGCCGCAAACTTTGATCCATCTATGGCACTTCTCTGGATCTTGAAGTTTTTAGCAAAAGAAATTGAAATTCTTGTTTGTTAATCATTCTCGGTAACGGGAATCAGATTACAAAGTCCGTGGCGGGCCAGTATAGGAGCACGTTTGGTTCACCATCTTGTCTGTCACTCAGTCGGTGTATGCATAAATTTGTTTTGTGCAGTATATTGCATTGACTGCACGAGCGCGCATCACTAGCTAGCTGTTCTGTACCAGTACCGTGTAGGATTTTTACCCCACTTAGTTACGCAGATTTTGTTGCTTGGCAAATTCTTTCGGTAATTGGTTGGAAAAACTGTCAATCAACTAACTCAGAGAGGTCAATTGCTTTCTATTTCTTTCAGAACATTTACGTACACATTCGATTAGAAATGTATGTCTAGGCATTGTTATAGAGATACTGTGCCACCCCAAAACCAACATTGTGCTTCTGTGTCCCACAAACCAATGGGCACACACCAAATGTGATCAAAGCTGATATATAAAGGATTAGTTCAGAGGTCAGGCAAATCAATCTTATATGAAAGAGGACTTCAAAAGAAACAAAATGGTGAAGAAGGCATTCAAAAATCTTATTCTGTTAAGGAGATATTCAAGTTTAAAGAATTGGTTTAGGGGTCAAGCATGTCCATCATATATGAAAAAGGACTTCAAAAGAAACAAAATGGTGAAGAAAGCGTTCAAAAATCCGATTATGTTATTAAGAGAATATCTCCTTAAAGGAGATATTTAAGTTTAAAATTTGGTATCATGTGTGTGTGTACAACGACTGAAATCAGACTACTTGTGATGTCACAGTTTCAGATTCTTTAAGATTTTTGTATTCTATCATATTTTGTGCTGCGATTTTGTGGCCTAAAACAATTAGGTATGTCAGAAGAGCAGTCAAACAGATTCTAGTAAGGGTAATTAAAATTTACCACATGAAGAAAGTTTGAGAAAAAATAATTAAAATAGTAAAAAAGTTGATTAAATTTTCTTTATCCTACATTAACAATATTTCATAATGTGAGGATAAGAGCACCAATCTTCCACAGTAAGACTTAGTATACAGGTGCCAGTCACCTCTATGACAGAACTATTACACTTGAATATCTCCTGTTTCATATATAACAAACAAAACAAAAACTTGATTGCTTGACCACTGAACTAATCCTTTAATTCTTGCTGACCAGCAGACAAATGGACAAACAAACAAACAAACAATAGTGTAAAACATAACCTCTGTCCACTTTGGTACAAATAAGATTTGTGATCTGAACATGAGTCATTTCTTCAAAGTATAATATTGAAGTAAATTCAATTTCCTTTTCAAATTAGACATGAAGAGGTCATTGGTCTCATTAAGGAGTATCTTATGCACTATCTTGTGAATCTGCTCATTAACAACTTTTGCAAATGTAGCTGATTTTCCCGATGGGACCTTACGCTTGCATTATCTCAACAGATTTCTTGGCCTAATACGTCATGATTAATTAAATTTTGGAAGACAAGATTCGTGTAAGCCAGAAAGTGCATTCTTTGTCTTAACCTCTGACGGCACTTTTGCTGGGGTATTTGCATAGCAGTCACCTGTGCTCGAGACCATTGTACTTTTTTCACCTTATGCTCCCGTGTTTACGACGATGAGAACGAAAGTGCAATAGGATGATGCAGGTGTTGTAGTTATACCACTTATGTAGGCCTGGTCAAAAATGCAGATTGTTTGTCAAGATGAATTTCATAGAAGCTCTGCCTGTCGTTTCACTCTTTTCACACCTTACACATGTCTTTACCCAATTGACCTCTCTGTGTTAGAAAATAGGCAACACACACCATGGCAATGTGGTAACTAGATGGGTCAAATAAACCTTAAATCCACAAGCATAAATGACCAACACATTGACATTTGGATGTTCATGTGGCCTGCTGCAAGCTTTGATCCATTTATGGCACTTCTCCGGATCTTAAAGTTTTTAGCAAAAGGAATAAGTGAAATTCCGTTTGCTTATCGTTCTGGGTAACGGTAATCAGTTACAAAGTCTGTAGATGCAGGTTTTGTTCACCATCTTGTCTGTCACTCAGTCTGTGTGTGCATAAATTTGTTTTGTGCAGTATATTGCATTGACTGCACGAGCGCACGTCACTAGCTAGCTGTTCTGTACCAGTACCGTGTAGGATTTTTACCCCACTTAGTTACGCAGATTTTGTTGCTTGGCGAATTCTTTCGGTGATTGGTTGGAAAAGCTGTCAATCATCTAACTCAGAGAGGTCAATTGCTTTCTATTTCTTTCAGAACATTTACGTACACATTCGATTAGAAATGTATGTCTAGGCATTGTTATAGAGATACTGTGCCACCCTAAAACCAACATTGTGCTTCTGTGTCCCACAAACCAATGGGCACACACCAAATGTGATCAAAACTAATATATCAAAAGATTAGGTCAGGGGTCAAGCAAGTCCATTTTGTATGAAAGAGGACTTAACAAGAAACAAAATGGTGAAGAAAGCATTCAAAAATCTGTTACTGTTAAGGAGATATTCAAGTTGAAAGATTAGTTCAGGGGTCAAGCATGTCCATCTCATGTGAAAGAGGACTTTAAAAGAAACAAAATGGTGAAGAAAGCGTTTAAATTTTTTTTCTGTTATTAACAAAATATCTCCCCAAAGGAGATATTTAAGTTTAAAGTTTGGTATCATTTGCGTGTGTACAAACGACTGAAATCAGACTATTTGTGATGTCACAGTTTCAGATTCTTTAAAATCTTTGTATTCTATCATATTTTGTGCTGCGATTTTGTGGCCTAAAACAATTAGGTATGTCAGAAGAGCAGTCAAACAGATTCTAGTAAGGGTAATTAAAATTTACCACATGAAGAAAGTTTGAGAAAAAATAATTAAAGTAACAAAAAAGTTAATTAAATTTTCTTTATCTTACATTAACAATATTTCATAATGTGAGGATAAGAGCACCAATCTTCCACAGTAAGACTTAGTATACAGGTGCCAGTCACCTCTATGACAGAACTATTACACTTGAATATCTCCTGTTTCATATATAACAAACAAAACAAAAACTTAATTGCTTGACCTCTGAACTAATCCTTTAAGTCTTGCTGACCAGCAGACAAATGGACAAACAAACAAACAACAGTGTAAAACATAACCTCAGTCCACTTTGGTACAAATAAGATTTATGATATAAACATGAGTCATTTATTCAAAGTAATTGAGTAAATTCAATTTCCCTTTTCAAATTAGACATGAAGAGGTCATTGGTCCCATTAAGGAGTATCTTATGCACTATCTTGTGAATCTGCTCATTAACAACTTTTGCAAATGTGGCTAATTTTCCCGATGGGACCTTGCGCTTGCATTATCTCAACAGATTTCTTGGCCTAATATGTCATGATTAATTAAATTTTGGAAGACAAGATTCGTGTGAGCCAGAAAGTGCATTCTTTGTCTTAACCTCTGACGGCACTTTTGCTGGCGATTTGCATAGCAGTCACTTGTGCTCGAGACCATAGTACTTTTTTCACCTTATGATCCCGTGTTTACCACGATGAGAACGAAAGTGCAATAGAATGATGCAGGTGTTGTAGTTATACCACTTATGTAGGCCTGGTCAAATATGCAGATTGTTTGTCAAGATGAATTTCATAGAAACTCTGCCTGTCGTTTCACTCTTTTCACACCTTACACATGTCTTTACCCAATTGACCTCTCTGTGTCAGAAAATAGGCAACACACACCATGGCAATGTGGTAACTTGGTGGGTTAAATAAACTTCAAATCCACAAGCATAAATGACCAATGCATTGACATTTGGATGTTCATGTGGCCTGCTGCAAGCTTTGATCCATTTATGGCACTTCTCCGGATCTTTAAGTTTTTAACAAAAGGAATAAGTGAAATTCCGTTTGCTAATCGTTTTGGGTAACGGAAATCAGATTACAAAGTCCGTAGGTGCACGTTTTGTTCACCATCTTGTCTGTCACTCAGTCTGTGTGTGCATAAATTTGTTTTGTGCAGTATATTGCATTGACTGCAGGAGCGCGCGTCACTAGCTAGCTGTACTGTACCAGTACTGTGTAGGATTTTTACCCCACTTAGTTACGCAGATTTTGTTGCTTGGCAAATTCTTTCGGTAATTGGTTGGAAAAACTGTCAATCAACTAACTCAGAGAGGTCAATTGCTTTCTATTTCTTTCAGAACATTTACGTACACATTCGATTAGAAATGTATGTCTAGGCATTGTTATAGAGATACTGTGCCACCCCAAAACCAACATTGTGCTTCTGTGTCCCACAAACCAATGGGCACACACCAAATGTGATCAAAACTAATATATCAAAAGATTAGGTCAGGGGTCAAGCAAGTCCATTTTGTATGAAAGAGGACTTAACAAGAAACAAAATGGTGAAGAAAGCATTCAAAAATCTGTTACTGTTAAGGAGATATTCAAGTTGAAAGATTAGTTCAGGGGTCAAGCATGTCCATCTCATGTGAAAGAGGACTTTAAAAGAAACAAAATGGTGAAGAAAGCGTTTAAATTTTTTTTCTGTTATTAACAAAATATCTCCCCAAAGGAGATATTTAAGTTTAAAGTTTGGTATCATTTGCGTGTGTACAAACGACTGAAATCAGACTATTTGTGATGTCACAGTTTCAGATTCTTTAAAATCTTTGTATTCTATCATATTTTGTGCTGCGATTTTGTGGCCTAAAACAATTAGGTATGTCAGAAGAGCAGTCAAACAGATTCTAGTAAGGGTAATTAAAATTTACCACATGAAGAAAGTTTGAGAAAAAATAATTAAAATAGTAAAAAAGTTGATTAAATTTTCTTTATCCTACATTAACAATATTTCATAATGTGAGGATAAGAGCACCAATCTTCCACAGTAAGACTTAGTATACAGGTGCCAGTCACCTCTATGACAGAACTATTACACTTGAATATCTCCTGTTTCATATATAGAAATAAAATAAAAACTTGATTGCTTGACCACTGAACTAATCCTTTAATTCTTGCTGACCAGCAGACAAATGGACAAACAAACAAACAAACAATAGTGTAAAACATAACCTCTGTCCACTTTGGTACAAATAAGATTTGTGATCTGAACATGAGTTATTTCTTCAAAGTATAATATTGAAGTAAATACAATTTCCCTTTTCAAATTAGACATGAAGAGGTCATTGGTCTCATTAAGGATTATCTTATGCACTATCTTGTGAATCTGCTCATTAACAACTTTTACAAATGTAGCTGATTTTCCCGATGGGACCTTACGCTTGCATTATCTCAACAGATTTCTTGGCCTAATACGTCATGATTAATTAAATTTTGGAAGACAAGATTCGTGTAAGCCAGAAAGTGCATTCTTTGTTTAACCTCTGACGGCACTTTTGCTGGGGTATTTGCATAGCAGTCACCTGTGCTCGAGACCATTGTACTTTTTTCACCTTATGCTCCCGTGTTTACGACGATGAGAACGAAAGTGCAATAGGATGATGCAGGTGTTGTAGTTATACCACTTATGTAGGCCTGGTCAAAAACGCAGATTGTTTGTCAAGATGAATTTCATAGAAGCTCTGCCTGTCGTTTCACTCTTTTCACACCTTACACATGTCTTTACCCAATTGACCTCTCTGTGTTAGAAAATAGGCAACACACACCATGGCAATGTGGTAACTAGGTGGGTCAAATAAACCTTAAATCCACAAGCATAAATGACCAACACATTGACATTTGGATGTTCATGTGGCCTGCTGCAAGCTTTGATCCATTTATGGCACTTCTCCGGATCTTAAAGTTTTTAGCAAAAGGAATAAGTGAAATTCCGTTTGCTTATCGTTCTGGGTAACGGTAATCAGTTACAAAGTCTGTAGATGCAGGTTTTGTTCACCATCTTGTCTGTCACTCAGTCTGTGTGTGCATAAATTTGTTTTGTGCAGTATATTGCATTGACTGCACGAGCGCACGTCACTAGCTAGCTGTTCTGTACCAGTACCGTGTAGGATTTTTACCCCACTTAGTTACGCAGATTTTGTTGCTTGGCAAATTCTTTCGGTGATTGGTTGGAAAAGCTGTCAATCATCTAACTCAGAGAGGTCAATTCCTTTCTATTTCTTTCAGAACATTTACGTACACATTTGATTAGAAATGTATGTCTAGGCATTGTTATAGAGATACTGTGCCACCCTAAAACCAACATTGTGCTTCTGTGTCCCACAAACCAATGGGCACACACCAAATGTGATCAAAACTAATATATCAAAAGATTAGGTCAGGGGTCAAGCAAGTCCATTTTGTATGAAAGAGGACTTAACAAGAAACAAAATGGTGAAGAAAGCATTCAAAAATCTGTTACTGTTAAGGAGATATTCAAGTTGAAAGATTAGTTCAGGGGTCAAGCATGTCCATCTCATGTGAAAGAGGACTTTAAAAGAAACAAAATGGTGAAGAAAGCGTTTAAATTTTTTTTTCTGTTATCAACAAAATATCTCCCTTAAGGTGGCATATACCCTTGAAATTCTAATTCATTAGTTTTGCCCCTAATTTTTTGTCATTGAGGGTTTTTCTAATATTTTTTGTTGTAAATAGTAAAAGGAAGGTCGGCAATTTATACTGTTAATTTTTTAGTTGTTTAATTAGCATATCATGTGACCACGAGAAAAATAAAGAAATACATAAGAAATTCAAATAATCTCTCATATCTCTTTCAAACTTAGTGGAATCTTTTTTTAAACTTCACATGCATGTTTATAGGGTTACTAGCTATAGTTTGTTCTACAGTCTTGTTAAAATCATGTATGCCTAATTAATTATGCAAATTAATCTAGCTGGGATGATAGAATTCAATAATCATAAGCTCGTTAACCTTAATATTTCTTAAAGTGTAAAACTGATGAAGGTTTTTCTAGAACAAACCAATGGCATGCATATAATGCATATTTTCACCACATTTGAAGGCAGTAGCATGTTTAGTTTTCAAGTTACGAGATTAATAAGCAATGAAAAATGGGAAAATCATCATTTTGCGGAAATCGCGCTTAAAGATTTACGCAAAATTTGGTACGGTTATAATGTTATATTGATTGGTGAAAAAGGGAATTTCATGATTACTTTCAAAATCGTAAATGTCCTGCATTCCTCAATAATCTCCTGGTACAGAGATCTCCCCTTCCTTCTTTAGTAACATTCCACTTTCACATGTGGGGGGTTTAAAGTTAAAGAATTGGAAGTTTGCTGATAAAATAAGGAAGAGATTGCTTTTATTTTATATCCGTAACCATGGTAATGGAAAGTAAACAAAGCTCCATATTTTGAGATAGTAATTCTTAATTATTAAATAAAAGGATTTAAAAGCATTTTTCAAGATTTGTTTTTTAGAAGAATGAAAAAGGAGTACTTAAAGATGCATAATCAGCCAAAAAATTACAAACTGTTTTTTTTGTGTGTCAAGGGTATATGCCACCTTAAAGTAGATATTTAAGTTTAAAGTTTGGTATCATTTGCGTGTGTACAAACGACTGAAATCAGACTAGTTGTGATGTCACAGTTTCAGATTCTTTAAAATCTTTGTATTCTATCATATTTTGTGCTGCAATTTTGTGGCTTAAAACAATTAGGTATGTCAGAAGAGCAGTCAAACAGATTCTAGTAAGGGTAATTAAAATTTACCACATGAAGAAAGTTTGAGAAAAAATGATTAAAATAATAAAACATTTAATTACATTTTCTTTATCTTACATTAACAATATTTCATAATGTGAGGATAAGAGCACCAATCTTCCACAGTAAGACTTAGTATACAGGTGCCAGTCACCTCTATGACAGAACTATTACACTTGAATATCTCCTGTTTCATATATAACAAACAAAACAAAAACTTGATTGCTTGACCACTGAACTAATCCTTTAAGTCTTGCTGACCAGCAGACAAATGGACAAACAAACAAACAACAGTGTAAAACATAACCTCTGTCCACTTTGGTACAAATAAGATTTATGATTTGAACATGAGTCATTTCTTCAAAGTAATTGAAGTAAATTCATTTTCCCTTTTCAAATTAGACATGAAGAGGTCATTGGTCCCATTAAGGAATGTCTTATGCACTATCTTGTGAATCTGCTCATAAACAACTTTTGCAAATGTGGCTGATTTTCCCGATGGGACCTTACGCTTGCATTATCTCAACAGGTTTCTTGGCCTAATATTTCATGATTAATTAAATTTTGGAAGACAAGATTCGTGTAAGCCAGAAAGTGCATTCTTTGTCTTAACCTCTGACAGCACTTTTGCTGGTATATTTGCATAGCAGTCACCTGTGCTCGAGACCATTGTACTTTTTTCACCTTATGCTCTCGTGTTTAGGACGATGAGAATGAAAGTGCAATAGGATAATGCAGGTGTTGTAGTTATACCACTTATTTAGGCCTGGTCAAAAATGCAGATTGTTTGTCAAGATGAATTTCACAGAAGCTCTGCCTGTCGTTTCACTTTTCATACACATTACACATGTCTTTACCCAATTGACCTCTCTGTGTTAGGAAATAGGTAACACACACCATGGCAATGTGGTAACTAGGTGGGTCAAATAAACCTCAAATCCACAAGCATAAATGACCAACACATTGACATTTAAATGTTCATGTGTCCTGCTGCAAGCTTTGATCCATTTATGGCACTTCTCCGGATCTTTAAGTTTTTAGCAAAAGGAGTAAGTGAAATTCCGATTGCTAATCATTCTGGGTAATGGTAATCAGATTGCAAAGTCCGTAGTGGGCCAGTATAGGAGCCTTTTGGTTCACCATCTTGTCTGTCAATCAGTCTGTGTATGCCCAAATTTGTTTTGTGCAGTATATTGCATTGACTGCGCGACACGCGTCACTAGCTAGTTGTACTGTACCAGTACTGTGTGGGATTTTTGCCCCACTTACTTACGCAGATTTTGTTGCTTGGCAAGTTCTTTCGGTGATTGGTTGGAAAAGCTGTCAATCATATAACTCAGAGAGGGCAATCGCTTTCTATTTCTTTCAGAACATTTACGTACACATTCCAATCGAAATGTATGTCTAGGCATTGTAATAGAGATACTGTGTCACCCCAAAACCAACATAGTGCTTCTGTGTCCCACAAACCAATGGGCACACACCAAATGTGATCAAAACTAATATATTAAAGGATTAGTTCAAGGGTCAAGCAAATCCATATCATATGAAAGAGGACTTCAACAGAAACAAAATGGTAAAGAAAGCATTCAAAAATCTTATTCTGTTAAGGAGATACTCAAGTTTAAAGGATTAGTTCAGGGGTCAAGCATGTCCATCTTATATGAAAGAGGACTTCAAAAGAAACAAAATGGTGAAGAAAGCATTCAAAAATCTCATTTTGTTAGAAGATATTCAAGTTTTAAGGATTATTTTAGGGGGTCAAGCAAGTCCATCTTATATAAAAGAGGACTTCAAAACAAACAAAATGGTGAAGAATGCATTCAAAAATCTTATTCTGTTGATAACAGAATATCTCCTTAAAGGAGTTAAAGTTTGGTAACATATGTGTGTGTACAAACGACTGAAATCAGACTAGTTGTGATGTCAGTCTCAGATTCTTAAAAATCTTTGTATTATATCATATTTTGTCCTGCGATTTTGTGGCCTAAAACCATTAGGTATGTTAGAAGAGCAGTCAAACAGATTCTAGTAAGGGTAATTAAAATTTACCACATGAAGAAAATTTGAGAAAAAATGAATAAAATAATAAAAAAAATAATTTAATTTTCTTTATCCTACATTAACAATATTTCATAATGTGCGGATAAGAGCACCAATCTTCCACAGTAAGACTTAGTATACAGATGCCAGTCACCTCTATGACAGAACTATTACACTTGAATATCTCCTGTCTCATATATAAAAAATAGAATACAAACTTGATTGCTTGACCTCTGAACTAATCCTTTAAGTCTTGCTGACCAGCAGACAAATGGACAAACAAACAAACAATAGTGTAAAACATAACCTCTGTCCACTTTGGTACAAAAAAGATTTGTGATCTGAACATGAGTCATTTCTTCAAACTAATTGAAGTAAATTCAATTTCCCTTTTCAAATTAGACATGAAGAGGTCATTGGTCCCATTAAGGAGTATCTTATGCACTATCTTGTGAATCTGCTCATTAAGAACTTTTGCAAATGTGGCTGATTTTCCCAATGGGACCTTACGCTTGCATTATCTCAACAGATTTCTTGGCCTAATATGTCATGATTAATTAAATTTTGGAAGACAAGATTCGTGTAAGCCAGAAAGTGCATTCTTTGTCTTAACCTCTGACGGCACTTTTGCTGGCGTATTTGCATAGCAGTCATCTGTGCTTGAGACCATTGTACTTTTTTCACCTTAAGCTCCCATGTTTACGACGATGAGACGGAAAGTACAACAGGATGATGCAGGTGTTGTAGTTATACCACTTATTTAGGCCTGGTCAAAAATGCAGATTGTTTGTCAAGATGAATTTCACGGAAGCCTGTCGTTTCACTCTTTTCACACCTTACAGATGTCCTTTCATGTGGGTCGGAAGTTAATATTAATTAATAGAATGAAAAATAACAAGGATCAAAGAGGTTTTTGACGTATTCGTTGAACTGACACAGTTTCTTAATGTCCTTTAAGCTCTAGCTGAAGTTTAATTGGTCAGGAATTGAGGAAACAGATATTTGAGATAAAGTTTAATAATGATGAAGATCAAGAAGTTGGGTAGGGATAATGTTTTACATGGATAGACTTCTATTATAATTGTCAGGAATTAAGTACTTCTCCAGGCTTTATTGTACCGTAGCCTTATGCACACCAAATTGGATTTGGGGATTTTATATAAAGGGGATAGCAAAAGTAGAAAACATTTGCCTACAATTTGGGACAAAACTCGTTGAGACACATACCCTGTTCCCCGTTCAATGTTGGTGAAAGGTTGGGAAAATGACGATAATTGCTGTGAATGTCTCTACATTTCCTAGTGAGATATTTTGACAACATTGGGGTGGGGGAGGGGGAAGGGGGCTAAAAATAGATGTACATAAGTATTTGAAATAACATGCAAACTTTCCAGTAAGCTGGTAATTACTGTCCCAACAGTTTTGTCAAAGATTGTTTAAGAAATTTCATTGAGTGAAAATATCATATACGTCAATGGAAAAATAATTGTATGTAGGGAAGTCCTGATATTTTTTGAAAAAGCAGACATTAAATTGTTTTGAGAATTCAGGACAGTACAATAAAAGACATTTGCTCCTTTTGGACCAATTAGCTCCTTTAGGAAATATGTGCTTCTTCTTTATTTCGGCAAAAAAAAAACACTTTGTGTTTCCAAGCCATCTTTTCAGAATGTCTGAATGCTTTATCCTTGACTACTGCATTGTTCTGCGCATTTTGGATCAAAAGGGAAATGATGGCAGTGAGGGGGCCGAGTGGGGCGGTGGGAGGAGATGGGGCGGTGGGGAGGAGAGAAGTGGCTGAGATGGAGACTGAAATGTTGGCAGTTAGGTGAAGAATATATATAAAAAAAATTTACTTCAGATTCCAGGATGTAAGCAAAAAGTAGTTTCGGCATGCCCATATTGCTTTTCTAATATTATCATAAAAAATACTGTACAAGAATAGGGGGTAGCCAGGACACTGATGAAAAAGTAACAGTTCAATAAAATTTGATGAAATAAAAGAATTAGACACAGTTCTATAAATAACAAAACTCTTAGAATTTCCTTGTTTTAATTAGACCACATTCTCGCCTTAACTAACTGATTTACAAAATTTGTAGTCGGTAATTTTGTCTTTTACTTAAACAAAGTAAAGTGGTTGAATACGTTTCCTGTGTTAAAGATGTAGTGACTAGAAATTGACAAAGTGAAAATTGTCGGAAAAAGACCATACACAAATTGAACATGAATTTCTTCGTAAGTTAAAAATGTTGTCAATCGTTTTACCATAGATTATAGAAAGCCTCATTAAGTACAGTGTTCTGTACTTGATTTTCATTATTAAACGTTGAGTCATGCTCTGGTTCAGTGAAATAATAAATCAGCTTTTTATTAACTTCCAAACATCTTAACTTGCCGTTACCGACAGACCCGAACTTTCATAACAAAGTAAAATACTATCCACATACTTCAAACAAGCCCGGCAAATGTTCGGCAAAAAACGCTTGTCTTTGCAACATATTTTTTCAGACAATCTTTGAAAATTTTGTGGGCAAGGTAAATACAGTAGCTGTACATTAATATTTGAAATAACATGCCAGCTTTCTGGAAAGCTGGTAAGTGTCCTAATATTTTTGTCTAAGATTGTAGCTGTGTACAAACTCTTTGATTAGTATATGCAGCAAATTCTTCAGAGAACTTCTTCATTATTGCATTGTAATTTGTGCCATTGCACCTGATGCATCCTGCTATTTTGGATTCTTGAAAGATAACCTCTGTATTAGTGATGTATTGTAAACAATTTGAAAAGAGGGCTGTTTGTTATTATTTCTTTAAAGCATGTGTTGTTTTTTAAATACCTTGGGTGGGGGGGGGAGAGCCTGGCAGAACTCTCATGTATACATTTTGGAATATGACTTTCAAGTTTGAAAGTGTTTTCAGATCTTTCCAGATATGTTTGCAGAGAGCTGATCAGAGTTTATATTTCTCAGAATCAGTGGATGGAGAGGAGGTGGGGGAGGGGGGGAGGGGCGGAAAGTGCACCCCTGGCCGGAAATTATCCAAAACTATTTGCAAAATAGAAACTTAGAATATTTCATGGTAACCCTGATGAAAGCAGAAGAGTTCAGTTGTACCAGCCATCTTGGGGTCTGTCTTAGTAGAAGAGTTCAGTTGTACCAGCCATCTGGGGGAAAAGGATGATCACAAAATTTGTAAAAACAGTATTTGTGCAAAATATCTTACTTTTTCCACAAAATCAATGAATTCTTTGCTCATTGTATCCAAATTTTCCTCAAAAGTATTCATTTAGTATGTATTTATTTTTTCTCTTCCAGCATTTGCTCCATATCTGACATTTTCCTCAGATTATATGACTTTTGCTTCAAAATATCCCCCAAGTTTTTCCTCAAAATTTCTGAAGTATATATCTGACTCCTCTTCAAAATGTCACAATTTTCCCCTCAAAATATATCTGACTTTTTCCTGAAAATACTCATAAGTTTTTTCTCAAAATATCTTTACTTTTCTTCCAAAGAAGCTTTTCGGAAATTTGTTTTACCCCCTGCAAAAAATTCTAGCTACGCCACTGCCAAAAAGTTCATAAGGGTTGGAATTGCAAACTCATTTCGGGAGTTGGAATGAATTATCAAATTTCCCATGGTTCTGAATAAACTTGTGTCAAAAATCTTTGCACAAAAAATTGTGACAGAAATGATGGAGTAAATTCTTTGTTATGCTCCCCTCTTTTTTGCAATTGAATGTACTGTACTATTCATTGTACAATTACACATGAGACGTTTTTAGAGCACACATTTACCATGCTTTACTCAAGATTTATTATTTTCTTAATGGAAAACAAAATATTCTTCACGTGAATTCCTGTTCCGCCGGTACCGTATAATTTTTCCAGCTCCTGTTTATTTCAAAATTGAAAATTTGAAAGCCTGGGTTCCAATTTGCAGACTCTTTCCAAATTTGAAATTGATGTGCATATTGTAAAATTACTGGGTGTTCATAAAGAGCTAAGGAACTTATGGTTTCCATAAGAGAGAAGTGTTGTCTGTCTCTCCATTACAACCATATTATTGATAAATAGATTTGAGGGGAGGGGGGAGCAAGTGCCCACTTCATTTCTTTAGAAATTGTATTTTTTGTATGGTGATTGTTTGCATTTTAGTGGGATTTGGAGATTTTGCCTCCCCTAACTTTTGACTTTGTCCTCCCCTCCCTCCCCTCCCCACTTCCAGTCGGCAAATCCTGCCCATGACCACAACCATATGCAGAAATTCAAAATGAATGCTCTATTTGAGAATTTTTTAAGATATATCATGTTTAGTACTCCCATGCAATGTCCAATAACGACTGACCTGCTGCCGTATACAAATAGAGCTTGCCACATGCTTATGGGACAAACTAACAATTTTTACCTTTCTTATAGTCTAAGCTTGCTGCAAGCTAATTTGGAGCAAATATTAGCTATGCGAGCTTGCACAAACTAATTAGCTTGCGCAAGGGTGAAATCTGTATCCTTGAACAAGAGATCCTATGCAGCTGGATTGCCTTACCTCAAGTGCAAGCCATTTCTTATGACCAAATTTGCCATCCTAAAAGTTTATCGACCCCTCACCTCAAGTTTAAATATGGAAATAACGGTTAATAAAGCTTTAAAGTTATGTATGTTGTGGTTACTCACACTACTTGTGCTGCTTTATCTGCCTCAGTTTATAATAGGACTTAATTGCCCCCTTTCGTTCCTTTGATCTTATTTCTGGCACATTTGACTGACTGTCGCGGTGCCGTTAAACATCAACAAACCAAACCTCATTTCCGAAAAGAAAGAAAAAGTATTGAATTATGATCAATATGGCAAGAATAGCCGCTGTAATAACCGTATTGTGCGAAACTAAATGTTCTCTAAAAACTATTAAAAGTTTCACCAACTCTGGTCAATGACCTTGTTTAAAATGGCAGTGAAAGCAAAATCAATGCAAAGAGACAGATTTATATGATAATACCTGTGTATTTGTCAAACAGACCAAATTAAGTACTTTATAAAAAAAAAAAGCTTTGTTTCCATTAATTTAACCAAACTTCTTCAGGATGTCGTTGAGCCAAGTTATTTACGCTGACTGCTTGTACGTTGACTCTTTAATTGATTTACCAAATCATGTTCTAGACTTTCCACATAATTTGTTTCTACAAATTGCTCTGTCAAATTAAATAGTTCAGAGTAAGATTGTTTTAGTTTAGAATTTTGATCCCTGTCAGTGGTGTCTCCATTACAGAAAAAACTTGCTTACAGCAAGCTAGTAACAAGGTAACAATTTTTAGCTTTTGCAAACTTGCTGCAACCTTGCGCAAGCTTGTTGCAACCTTGCGGCAAGCGTGCCAGCAAGCTAGTATTTTGGACAAATGCTAGCTTGCTAGCTTGCGCAAACTAACATAAGCTTGCGCAAGCTAGCAAAAAAAAATTTGTTAGCTTGCGGGAGCTTGCAGAATGTTTTTGCAAGTTTGCGGAAAGGTTTTTGCTAGCTTGTGCAAGCTATTAAGGTTGCATTTGTCCCAAATACTAGCTTGCTGCAAGCTTGTCACAAGGTTACAGCAAGTTTGCGCAAGCTAAAAATTGTAAGCTTATTGCAAGCTTGCGGCAACCTAGTTTTTTAGTAGTACTTTCTTCATACAAGCATGACTTAACCACTAAGCCACCCCTTACAGAAATTTTAGCTTGCTGCGCGCTTGTGAAAAGCTAACAATTTTAAGCTTGCGCAAGCATGCTGCAAGCTTGTGCAAGCTTGCAGCAAGCATGCTGCAAGCTAGTATTTGGAACAAATACTAGCTTGCTAGCTTGCACAAGCTAACATTAGCTTGTGCAAGCTAGCATAAGATACTTGTTAGCTTGCACAAACTTGCAGAAAGTTTGCTAGCTTGTACAAGCTTGCAAATAGTTTTTGCTAGCTTGTGCAAGCTAATTTGTTCCAAATACTAGTTTGCAGCATGCTTGCACAAGCTTGCAGCATGCTTGCGCAAGCCTGCAGCATGCTTGCACAAGCTTGCAGCATGCTTGCGCAAGCAGCATGCTTACGCAAGCTAAAAATTGTTAGCTTTTCGCAAGCGTGCTGCAAGCATGTTGCAAGCTAATATTTCTGTAAGGTACTGCACCTCACTGAGATGTTGATGGTTGATATGAGGAGCAATGAACCCTTGTAGACATGGGCAGGATTTGCCTACTGGAAGTGGGTGGCAAAGTCAAAAGTGGGGGTAAAATCACACTAAGATGCAAAATATCACCATACAAAAGATTCAATTTCAGGGGAAATGGGAAAGGGGAAAAGAAGGCACTCTACCCCCTCCTTCCCTCCTTAAATCCCGCCTATGCTTGTAGAAATGGTGAGTTTGCTGAAAGGTGCACCATTATAGCTAGCTGTAAGCTAAAATTGGTTAAAGGAAATATATCCTCCCATAAATACATTCAGAAGTGACCACCGCCGAGCTGGTAATGTCACTCTCAGTTTGCAAGTTTCCTTATTAATTGCATGAAATCTGTGATGTTATAGATAACACATGTAGGCCCCTATGTTCGGTCTGGCGGATGTGTGATTGATAACATTGCAGATTTTTCGCAATCAATAAGGAAAATAGAAAACCGGAAGTGACGTTATCAGCATGGCGGTGTCACTTCTGAATGTATTTATGGGAGGATACTTTTCCTTCAACTGAGTCATCAAGCTATCACAAGCTCGCTGCAGGTAGAAAGAAGCTAAGGCAGCTACAAACTGGATACCCTTCCTTTAAGTGAGTCATCAAACTATCACAAGCTCGCTGCAGGTAGAAAGAAGCTAAGGCAGCTACAAACTTGATACCTTTCCTTCAACTGAGTCATCAAGCTATCACATGCTCGCTGCAGGTGGAAAGAAGCTAAGGCAGCTACAAACTGGATACCTTTCCTTCAACTGAGTCATCAAGCTATCACAAGCTCGCTGCAGGTAGAAAGAAGCTAAGGCAGCTACAAACTGGATACCTTTCCTTCAACTGAGTCATCAGGCTATAACAAGCTCGCTGCAGGTAGGAAGAAGCTAAAGCAACTACAAACTGGATACCTTTCCTTCAACTGAGTCATCAAGCTATCACAAGCTCGCTGCAGGTAGAAAGAAGCTAAGGCAGCTACAAACTGGATACCTTTCCTTCAACTGAGTCATCAAGCTATCACAAGCTCGCTGCAGGTAGAAAGCTAAGGCAGCTACGAACTTGATAACTTTCCTACAACTGAATCATCAAGCTATCACAAGCTCGCTGCAGGTAGAAAGAAGCTTAGGCAGCTACAAACTGGATACCTTTCCTTCAACTGAGTCATCAAACTATCACAAGCTCGCTGCAGGTAGAAAGAAGCTAAGGCAGCTACAAACTGGATACCTTTCCCTCAACTGAGTCATCAAACTATCACAAGCTTGCTGCAGGTAGAAAGAAGCTAAGGCAGCTACAAACTGGATACCTTTCCTTCAACTAAGTCATTAAATTATTACAAGCTCGCTGCAGGTAGAAAGAAGCTAAGGCAGCTACAAACTGGATACCTTTCTTTCAACAGAGTCATCAAGCTATCACAAGCTCGCTGCAGGTAGAAAGAAGCTAAGGCAGCTACAAACTGGATACCTTTCCCTCAACTGAGTCATCAAGCTATCACAAGCTCGCTGCAGGTAGAAAGAAGCTAAGACAGCTACAAACTGGATACCTGTCCTTCAACTGAGTCATCAAGCTATCACAAGCTAGCTGCAGGTAGAATGAAGCTAAGGCAGCCACAAACTGGATACCTGTCTTTAACTGAGTCATCAAGCTATCACAAGCTCGCTGCATGTAGAAAGAAGCTAAGGCAGCTACAAACTGGATACCTTTCCTTCAACTAAGTCATCAAGCTATCACAAGCTCGTTGAAGGTAGAAAGAAGCTAAGGCAGCTACAAACTGGATACCTTTCCTTCAACTGAGTCATCAAGCTATCACAAGCTCGCTGCAGGTAGAAAGAAGCTAAGGCAGCTACAAACTGGATACTTGTCCTTCAACTGAGTCATCAAGCTATCACAAGCTAGCTACAGGTAGAAAGAAGCTAAGGCAGTTACAAACTGGATACCTTTCTCTCTACTGAGTCACCAAGCTATCACAAGCTAGCTGCAGGTAGAAAGAAGCTAAGGCAGCTACAAACTTGATACCTTTCCTACAACTGAATCATCAAGCTATCACAAGCTCGCTGCAGGTAGAAAGAAGCTAAGGCAGCTACAAACTGGATACCCTTCCTTCAACTGAGTCATCAAACTATCACAAGCTCGCTGCAGGTAGAAAGAAGCTAAGGCAGCTACAAACTGGATACCTTTCCCTCAACTGAGTCATCAAACTATCACAAGCTCGCTGCAGGTAGAAAGAAGCTAAGACAGCTACAAACTGAATACCTTTCCTTCAAATGAGTCATCAAACTATCACAAGCTTGCTGCAGGTAGAAAGAAGCTAAGGCAGTTACAAACTGGATACCTTTCCCTCTACTGAGTCACCAAGCTATCACAAGCTCGCTGCAGGTAGAAAGAAGCTAAGGCAGCTACAAACTGGATACCTTTTCTTCAACTGAGTCATCAAGCTACTACAAGCTCGCTGCAGGTAAAAAGAAGCTAAGGCAGCTACAAACTGGATACCTTTTCTTCAACTGAGTCATCAAGCTATCACAAGCTCGCTGCTGGCAGAAAGAAGCTAAGGCAGCTTCAAACTAAATACCTTTCCTTCAACTGAGTCATCAAGCTATCACAAGCTTGCTGCAGGTAGAAAAAAGCTAAGGCAGCTACAAACTGGATACCTTTCCTTCAACTGAGTCATCAAGCTATCACAAGCTCGCTGCAGGTAGAGAGAAGCCAAGGCAGCTACAAACTGGATACCTTTCCTTCAACTGAGTCATCAAGCTATCACAAACCTGCTGCAGGTAGAAAGAAGCTAAAGCAGCTACAAACTGGATACCTTTCCCTCAACTGAGTCATCAAGCTAGCACATGCAAGCTCGCTGCAGGTAGAAAGAAGCTAAGACAGCTAAAAACTGGGTACCTTTCCTTCAACTGAGTCATCAAGCTATCACAAGCTCGTTGCAGGTAGGAAGAAGCTAAGGCAGCTATAAACTTATTCAAAACTGTTGGAACAATTCAGCATTATGAAAACTATGTTACAGTATTATCTTTCTTTAATATTTGTTCTGAGAATTGTAACTCCCTACTCCCTCTCCCCTTTTCAATTTTGGATTTATTTCTGTTTTAACTTCATTTCCAGAAAAAGAGATTAATGCCGTCAACATTGAATGGGAAGTGTGGGGGGATGGGGGGCTGGAAGGAGGAGGATTAGTGAGACAGGAGATTTGGATACTAGCGGCATCGATGAAGTTATAATAATGTCCTTAAAATTATAAAATATAAATTACAAATGAAAGAATAGGGATTGAAGATGCAATCGCAAATAATTCCAGCATTTCTGATGTCTAAATGTGGAATAATTTACAATAGAAAAGTATGTTCATAAAAAGCATCACATATTTTTACTAAGTGTTTCAACGAGTTTTGTCCAAGATTGTAGACTCATATTAGCTACAGTACGCTACGACTCAGAGATAATTCCTGAACTTCAGAATAATTCATCTCAAATAGTAACTGTTATTATCCCAATGCAGTACCACCCCTAGGTATGTCGGTACTACATGAAAAAAGACGTTTTTCAAATTTGAAGTACATATTAGCTACAGTACACTACGACTAAGAGATAATTCCTGAACTTCAGAATAATTTATCTCAAATAGTAACTGTTATTATCCCAATGCAGTGCCACCCGTAGGTATGTCGGTGCTACATAATAAAAGACGTTTTTCAAATTTGAGGCTCATATTAGCTACAGTACGCTACGACTCAGAGATAATTTCTGAACTTAAGAATAATTGATCTCAAATAGTAACTGTTATTATTCCAATGCAGTACCAGCCCTAGGTATGTTGGTGCTACATAAAAAAGACATTTTTAAATTTGAGGCTCATATTAGCTACAGTACGCTACGACTCAGAGATAATTTCTGAACTTAAGAATAATTGATCTCAAATAGTAACTGTTATTATTCCAATGCAGTACCAGCCCTAGGTATGTTGGTGCTACATAATAAAAGACATTTTTTAAATTTGAGGCTCATATTAGCTACAGTACGCTACGTCTCAGAGATAATTTCTGAACTTAAGAATAATTTATCTCAAATAGTAACTGTTATTATTCCAATGCAGTACCAGCCCTAGGTATGTCGGTGCTACATAAAAAAAGACGTTTTTCAAATTTGAGGCTCATATTAGCTACAGTACGCTACGACTCAGAGAAAATTTCCGCTACATGTACGACTCAGAGATAATTTCTGAACTTCAGAATAATTTCCCTCAAATAGTAACTGTTATTATGTATGACTCAGAGATCATTTCCACTACATGTACGACTCAGAGATAATTTCTGAACTTAAGAATAATTTCTCTCAAATAGTAACTGTTATTATCCTAATGCAGTACCACCCCTAAGTATGCCGGTGCTACATGAAAAAAGACGTTTTTTTTAATTTGATTAATATGTGTAAAGTCTATGAAGTTAGAGAGCAATAAGCAACATGTATTTGATATTTTTTCTTCCATATTGTGATTCATAAGCAGGATTTGATGGGGGTAAAGGTGCCCCCCCCCCCTTCCCCACACACTCTTTTCCCCGAATGTGTATCTTTTGTATGGTGATTTTTTCATCTTAGCATGATTTTGTGGTTTTGCCTCCCCCAACTTTTAACTTTGCCCCTCCTCCCCACCCCCACTTTTAGTCAGCAAATCTGCCCATGCTGTGCTTATTTTCATCATTTGCAATTTAAAGTAAGAATTACATTTGTATTGAAGCACAAGAAATTATGCTAGCTTTTCAAAGGTCACTGTAATCCATGCTTAGCAGTTTTTTTTCTTTCTACATACAAACTTGATACTTGTTTTTTCTTTAAATCATCAGATATCAAGATTATCATTCTTTTAAATTCTGTTAAATTATCCACCCCCTCCAAATAAAATTAGGTGAAGTTCATGTGGAAAGGTCGTTTATATATATAAATTACATTAAAATCTGTTTTTCAAAATCATGAAGGCCAGAGTTCTGGAGAACCGGTATTTTTTTCCCCTTTATATCCATTGTTTGTACATGCATGGCATCTTGACAGATTCTCAAAATTTAATGTAGTTGACGTCAGACGTTCATCTTTAGTAGGAACTGTAAGCTCATTGATCTAGAACAGGTGTTTTATGAAGCCATTGTTTGCATCTCATCTTTGTGATCATAAAGAATTAAATGTTTGGCAAATTTGAATTAGATTTTTTTAGGAGATATATATATATATATATATATATATATATATATATATATATATATATATATATATATATATATATATATATATATATATATATATATATATATATATATATATATATATATATTATTATTATATATTCTTGCTCATAATATGAGACATGTATTTTATAAAAAATTGATGGGGGAGGGGGGGAGGGGGGTGGGCTGTTAAGTGGTATATTGCTCTAGGGAGGAAGTCCTCACTAAGCTAACAAAATTCTTATATTTTGCCAGAAAAATTTGAAAAGGAATATATAAGATTGAAATTAAAAAATTAAAAAATCATCCAAAATTAGTTTTTGGCAACCTACTGTAGCTAGAGCCCTAAAAACTCATCAACTTTTATGAAAACTGCCTGCATTCATGTAAGGCAAGTAGTCAACATGTCCAAAATGCTATATTGTTTAAAACATTAATTTCCATGTAGGTTGCCCAATTTTTGTACAAAAATATCCAAAACAGAAGGTAAATTTTTCTCTCACAAAAACAGAAGCAAAGGTATTTTAGACAAAATAATCTTGTCCCTCTCCGCAGCTAATTTTGTGCTTGCTTGGCCAGCAGTGCAACATAGTTCCCCTATTTACTGTACACCTACTGTAGCCATTCATATGTGTCTATAAGTTGGCCACCATATTTAAAGAGGCGATAGCGTCATATGTGCACAATATTTAGAATTCCTTTCAAATCTTTTGATTGGTTGAAATTTTGCTGCGCGATTCGTTGTCTCGTATTGCAATTGGGTATATAGTTATTTAAAACGCCTCCATAGTCACCATACGAGTTTGCTCAGACAGTTGCGGCGACCGCAACTAACTTTTTTTAAAATCATGTCATGAGTTCGAGCCCCGGTAGAATCGTTTATTTTGACTTTGGCTTTCATCTTCTTCTTTTTATTTCTCAGTAATTTTTATTTGGTGACTATCATTGTAGTATTCTAATACTAAAATTTCACATTCACTTTCTAACAAAAAAGCATTGGAAAAAACCAAATAAGCTTCTCGTCACAGTAACGTAATGCGCTGTGTATGTAATTCTGCGCACACAACGTACATGCTAGTGTCTGGCTGTACTGTGTGGTACAAACAGACAGAGGATCGGCTCTTGCCTCCACAACCGGAAGTGACGTCAAAATATAGTATCCCCCATTTTTACCGTATTTTACTGAGATGAGCCTCCCTCTTTAAGTCATAACAGGTTTATAATGCTGGTTCCTGATGGAAACAAAAATATTGCTCTCAACTCAATGCTTCTCTCCACATATTTATTTCATATGCATTACTGCTGTCCAAACCATTTTTGTCCACTTGTTTACAGCACAGATATTTGCACACCTGTTACATAATAGGCCTACATAATTTTGAGAAAATCTGTATCAGGAATTATTGGACCGCAAGTATTGTCTTCTAGTCAAATAGATTTAAAATGATTGCTCAACCATTCTTTCGTGGTCGAAAAATCTAATTTTGGAAATTTACCTGTTATACTAATATGGTATAGTGTTATTGAAAATGTGGAATATGCATAGACAGTCTTGTGTTGCGGATCTACAAGTGATATTGTCAGCTTTCCAGTTGTACTGATCATTGTTCTAGTTAAGGCATAATTTGCACATTGGAATTGCCAATTTTTGTACAAAAATATCCAGAACTGCAGTAAAATTTCACAAAAATAGATTCAAAAAATATTTGGGAAAACTATCTTGTTCCCTAACCCAGATATTTTTTTTGCATACATGTACAGTGTCCCCTATATGTACATACTGTAGTCATTCTTTAAGGAATATTCCCATGGATTTTCATTTTTAGTTTGCATGCGAAGCATTTATGCAAACCTATGTAATGGGGATTTCGTCCGTCCGGTCGTCCACAGATTTGTCCTGAGATTTCCTCAGAAATGTTAAAGTTTTTTGAAAATTCCTCGAAAAATGTTAAAGTTTCTTCAGAGTTTCTCAGAAAAAGTTAAAGTTTCTTCAGATATTTTATGGAAGATTAGAATTTCTTTATAAAATGTTAAAGTTTTTCAGAGATACTTAAGACAGGATTAAAGACTAGTTCCTTAAAAAATCTACAAAACATTTGATATTTTCTTAGAAGATAACTGTAAAGTGATATAATTTTCCAATATTCTTCAGAGATCGTCAAGTCTCTCTTGTAGTACTTGAGATTTAAAATCCTTAAGATTCTTAAAAATATTTAGGCACCAACAATTGTATCAGGCATGATTTTCTGAACTCCATCTTTATTATTGTGCTCATTTGCATAAAGTTGCTACAGTATATGACCTGACCAGACTTTTTTTATTTAGTATGCTTAGTCAGGGAGTGTGACAGGATGTTACTGCATATAAACATAGGGAGGGATGCCATGTGGGACATGGATGGGGGCCATGAGGGACATATGATATAATATTCACCATGTTGTATACACTAAGGGCTATATCAGGCATAATTATTTGACTCCACCTTTTTTTCTTATTCAACAACTCATTTGCGTATAAGTTATATGAAGTGACACTTTAATACATAGTTTGCTCAATCAGGGACTGTGATAGCTAGGATGAGACTTCTTATAGAGCTTATGGGACGTCATGTGAGACAGGGTGGGATGCCATGTGGGACATGGGGTGGGCTACCATGTGGGACATGGGGTGGGATGCCACGTGGAACAGGGTGGAATGCCACGTAGAATATGTGGTGGAATGCCATGCAGGACATAGGGTAGGTTGCCATGGGATGGAATGTTATGTGGGACTTGGGATGTCATGTGGGACATGGCGTCCCACCCCATTTCAACAATTCATTTGCATATAAGTTATTATATGAACTGACACTTTCATACATAGTATGCTCAATCAGGGACTGTGATAGCTAGGATGAGACTTCTTATGGAGCTTATGGGACGTCATGTGAGACAGGGTTGGATGCCATGTGGGATGCCATGTGGGACATGGGATGGGCTACCATGTGGGACATGGTGGGATGCCATGTGGAACAGGGTGGAATGCCACGTAGGATATGTGGTGGAATGCCATGCAGGACATAGGGTGGATTGCCATGGGATGGAATGTCATGTGGAACATGGGATGTCATGTGGAACATGGCATCCCATCCCATTTCAACAATTCATTTGCATATAAGTTATTATATGAACTGACACTTTCACACATAGTATGCTTAATCAGGGACTGTGATAGCTAAGATGAGACTCCTTATGAAGCCTATGGGATGTCATGAGGGACATGGGGTGGGATGCCATGTGGGTCATGGGGTGGGATTCCATGTGGAACAGGGTAGAATGCCATGTGGGACATGGTGGGATGCCACGAGTAACACAGAGTGTGACATAGGTTGTGATGCAATGTGTGACATAAGGTAGGATGCCATGTGTGACATAAGGTAGGATGTCATGTGTGACATAGGGTAGGAGGCTATGTGGGACATAGGGTGGGAGGCCATGGGAACATGGGATGTGATGCCACGTGGGACATAAAGTAGGATGTCATTGGGACATTAGGAGGGATACCATGTGGAACATATGGTGGGATGCCATGTGGGACATCAGGTGAGAAGCCACTGATGCAGGACACAGGGAGGGATGCCATGTTGGACATAAGGAGGGATGTCATGTGGTACATATGGTGGGATTAATGTGGGACATACATGTAGGATGGAATCCATGTGGGTCATAGCATGGGATGCCATGTGGGACATATGGTGGAATGCCATGTGGGCCATATGGTGAAATATGCCATGTGAGACCCTGTATAGTGGAAAGCCATGTGGGAGATATGGTGTAATGCCCTGTGGGACATATGATGGCATGTCATGTGGGACATGGGGTGGGAGATATGGTGGAATGCCATGTGGGACTTGGGATGGGATGTTGTGTGGAACATGGGATAGGATGTCATGTGGGACATGGGGTGGGATGCCATGTGGGACATAGGGTGGGATGCCATGTGGGACATGGGATGTCATGTGGGACATGGGGTGGGATGCCATGTGGGACATGGAGTGGGATACCATGTGGGACATGGGGTGGGATGCCATGTGGGACATGGGGTGGGATGCCATGTGGGACATGGGGTGTGATGCCATGTGGGATATGGGATGTTATGTGGGACATGGGGTGGGGTGCCATGTGGGAGATATGGTGGAATGCCATGTGGGACATGGGATGGGATGTCGTGTGGGACATGGGGTAGGATGCCATGTGGGACATGGAGTGGGACGCCATGTGGGACATGGAGTGGGACGCCATGTGGGACATGGGGTGGGATGCCATGTGGGACATGGAGTGGGATGCCATGTGGGACATGGGGTGGGATGCCATGTGGGACATGGGGTGGGATGCCATGTGGGACATGGGGTGTGATGCCATGTGGGATATGGGATGTTATGTGGGACTAAAGTGTGAGATGCCATTTTTATAATTGGCCGGATCATATGATATGGGTGTCAATTTGCATGGGCATGCGAACCATGACGGTATTTATCGTTTTAGTTCATATATGAAAGAAACAAAATTCAGAAACAAAGTGGTAAAAAACTTAGTTATTAACATAGTTATAGATATTAACATAGTTTTTTTCCCAACTTTGTTTCTAAAAATGTTCTCTATCATAAATGAAAAAATGAGAATTCATGGCAATATCCTTTAAATGTCTTGATATTTGGTCACCATATTTAGGATGTCATAAATTTACTAATATGCCTGATGTCCCTGATGAAGATTGTTATTAACTTTTGCCACTCGCCACATTATCAATTTCATTTGAATTACTGTTTTTGTCCAAACTGTTTTTGTTCAAATGGAACACCTGTTTACATCACAGATATGCGACCCCGTTACATGTATAATTTGGACAGATCTTTACTATGATTATATTTCACCGCAAGTAAGTGTATTGTTTTCTAGTCCAATAAGTTCGTAATGATTGCTGAACCATTCTTTCGTAGTCTCAAAACCTAATTTGAAAGTTGAATGGTTATACCAATACGGTATAGTCATGTTGAAAATGTGGTAATATGTAGGGATTTAGTCTGTTGCGAGAATACACGTATATTGTAATAATCTACAGTATATGTTAATATTTCATTTCATAGACTTTCCAATGCTGATATAAATAGATCAATCCTAAAGTCAGCATGGAACTGCTCAATTTTGAGGTGCATGGGATACTTTTTCTAACCTAAGAAAAAATACCTGATGTTTCAGGCCCCTAGCTTTTAGAGGGGTTCTTCACCCTCCCCCTCATTGCATCAGCCCACCACTCTGCCCTCAATTTCTCAGCCCTCTGCCCTGCCCATCATGGCCTACACCCTGCCCCTCATAGCCTCCACCCTGCCCCTTTTCACTATAAGCACTCTTCATGAATTTTGTTCACAAAAACATTCTTTATGCTGATTACAGTTCCCCCAATATAAAAAATGTAGGGACACTAATTGTGTATCAATTTCTCCCTTATTAACTTTTCAATGCCTTCAAACCTAGCTTTTATGCTGTATGATTGCCCCTTGCCCCTTTTGGTCCGTCACATCCTGCCCCTTTTGGTCGGTGACACCCTGCCCCTTTCTGGAACAATCTAGAGATTCGTAGCTTGTCTAAAAATCTGTGCATGAAATGTGAACCCTATATATCATGCTGTCAGCTTGTGGGGCATACGGTTTAGTTGTGTCTCTTGTTAACTGCTTGAAAGCTACATGTAACCCTCATCATTGAGGTTTGTGTGGGCACAGTATAGGTGGTTGTGAAGCCTCCTGCATATATATAGGGTTATCATGTGTCAGCTTTTGGACTTGTGTGTTTTAGTGGTCTGTAGATCTAGACAACATGATAAGTGTCAGAAACCCTTATCATGCTGTCAGCTTGTGGGCATATAGTTTAGTCGCCTGTAGACAACATGATAAGGGTTAGATATAGTATTCACCCAATGCATAATGCACCTCCGACTCGGATTTTGATAAAATTTGGTGAGCTTGATTGCTATCTTTGGAAACGGAAAAATCTAAAATTTCAGTGAAATCGGATTTTCCGTTTAAAAGTTATGGCCCTCTAAAACTGGCAGAAAGTCGCTAAAATAGGCGTGGTCAACAATTTTTAAAGATCTATCTCAAAAAGTACAAGTTCAATTTTTATGATGAAATAACTATCCTTACACGAGGAATGGTCCATCAATCATTCATGGGTTTTGCAGTTTTGCCAAGAGAGAGAGTTGAACACACAATTACAATGACGGGGTCGTCGCCTGCGTATTCGGTTATGATAGTACAAATGCTATCACGAAACGCTTAATACGACCCGAACGAGAACACAGGTACGACGTACGGACAGATAAAACATCGACAACCAAGTCAATGTCCACGGCCTTTGATAACCAGTTGTGGTGCACTGGCGTGTCTATCCACCCCAGGCTTGAACCCGGGGCCTTGTGGTCTGTAGACAGGTATGATAACCGCTACACCACAGTAGGTAGATAGTTTTGCCAAGCATATAATGTATATCTATATTTAGGCTCAGCCAAGGACTAATCTGATTTGCATCACTGAACAGCAGTTATGTGGCATGAGCCTAAGGTGAATGACCTATTGTGTACAGTGTAACAGTAGTCGGTTGCTAACAAGTGAACTGTGAATAGACTATGAAGATGCTGTCAGTTAAGAAGGTATAGATTACCCCTGTGTTGTAAATGGTGTAACAATAGCTGGTTGCTTATCAATAAATTGTGAAGAGTCTCTCGGGTTGAATGGTGTGGATAACTCCTGATTTGGAGAAAATCGTGGGTGTCGGGTTGGAGGGGTCTAAGGGCCAAAAATTCTTAATGTTGATGAAATTGGTGTCATTTTAAAGAGAATTCAACAAGCAATCAGAATTTGCAATCAGTTGTAGCATAGCAGGTATTTGAAAATCAATGACCTTTTACTTTTCTTCGACCTTGAAAATGACCTTCAGAATGACCTTGAGAATGACCTTGTGGAATGTCTTTTTTTTTCTCGAAAATATTTCTTTTGTAAATTGTGTAATATGTCACCTTGAAATTCATTTATATTTCCAGAGGTTTTTTATTTTATTTTTTTCCTTTGTTTCAAATATGCATTTAAAACTGTCAATATCATAGGGTAATTTTCTACTTTTTGCATAAAGCTACATGACACAGCACATTATTCGTAGACAAAATTGCATGTAATGAAAGGCAAAATGCTTTGATGTCCATAAGTTTGCACTCTAGCAGTTGTACAAAGCCTGAAAAAGATCCATATACTTATCTGGTAAGATGTAGCAAATTTCCTGGGAATTGTTTAATACAGTACATGTGTCTATTCTCTGTTGGAACATTATAAGGCTGAAAGAGTTAGCCATAATTGTTCTATGCTATTCATAGGCATATAAACTAGGGGCACTTCCCCTCACTTTTACAACAACAAAAAAGACAAAAATTGCCCCTTTGAAAATAAAAAGTGCCCCTCAATTACTGTCCCAATAGTAGGAAACTGGTGACTTTAGTCATCAGTCCCATGTACAGGAGGAATGTGTTCCCAATTGGAAAGTGCCTCTTTGTAAAAAATTAGGCACCCTTTTTACTTTAGTTTGTTGTTTTGGGCTCATTTATTCTATCTAGAGATTGGGATAGGGGACATAAGACTTGAAAAGTGCCCCCAAAGAGGTCGTTCCCCCACTTTTCGAAAGCTTCCTACAACCCCTGATGGTATTACAAGTATTTTTTTGTTTTTGCCTTAATTCCCTCTTCATTAGGCAAAAAAGGGGTGGGCCTAGGGTTAAGGTAAATGAATACATTCAAAGTGTGGAACAACTGCACAAACTGAAATGCCACAGCTTAACTGCCAAAGCACAGAGCACAAAATCTTTGAAGTCATCCTTGAACCCCCTATTATTTCACAGGGAGACTTTGCTTAAAGTTGTACATTTGTAATCCAGGATGAAATTCAATGCTTTCACTGGGAGAACAAGCAGCAACATTACACCATTTTGTGGCTAAAAAATGTGATATTGAATGAAAGCTGGTGCACAAAAACATCTGCATTATAAGTAATGCAAGGGAACATTCAACCATAGAAGTGTGGGCATTTCAGAAGCATGTGATTGACTTTCTGAATGAAGAATGGCCACAAATCCAAAAAATGCATTATTTCACTGATGGATGTGGTGGCCAGTATAAGAACAAATACAATTGATGCTTTCATCAGCAGGCATGTGAGACTTCAGCTATTACTGATTTCAGCTATTTTCCAAGCTAATTTCACCTATTTTCTGCATAAATGACAATCGGAAAATTGATCAATTTCAGCATGTGAAACTTCAGCTATTTAGCTGATTGCAACTATTTTCCAAGCTAATTTCACC